>OX155956.1:28300112-28456471 GCA_944548615.1 Micropterix aruncella
ATATATATATATATATATATATATATATATATATATATATATATATATATATATATATATATATATATATATATATATATATATATATATATATATATATATATATATATATATATATATATATATATATATATATATATATTTATATATATATATATATTTATATATATATATATATATATATATATATATATATATATATATATATATATATATATATATATATATATATATATATATATATATATATATATATATATATATATATATATATATATATATATATATATATATATATATATATATATATATATATATATATATATATATATATATATATATATATATATATATATATATATATATATATATATATATATATATATATATATATATATATATATATATATATATATATATATATATATATATATATATATATATATATATATATATATATATATATATATATATATATATATATATATTTATGTGTATATATATATATAATTGTTTCATTTGAGATCTTTTGAAAGAATTCCTTTATAGGATGATGCTTAATGTAGAAATAAAAATAATAAAAGTTACTCATATGGTAACGAAGGTCTTTGCTGATTGGATTGGGAAATGCTTATGTTTAAATACGATGAATATATGTATGTGCACCTTTCGACTTTGCTATGTCCATAGTCGTCCAAGTCCATTTGCCATTGATGAACGATCACCTTTAATCCATATCAAAATCCAATCTTATACTTTTGCAAAATGAAATATGTCCAATAGAGCCGAATTAAAGCGAAAAAAATATTAAATCGGCTAAGGTCGATTCTTAAATTAGGATGACGTAACGAAAGTTTTTAAATTTTCGAATACAGCCATTATTTAAAAAGGTGATATAAAGATTCTACGGTACGTATAAGCCAGCCATTAAATCAGAATAAAGAAGCTCGATCTTGTAATTTTTATAAAAGAAAACACTCAAATCTGCATTCTGGATTGAAAAGTTTGTACTTATGACTATATGATATTTATAAGAGTTTATGTAGTTAGCAACGTAGGATTAAATTGTATAATACTATTAATATTTTAAGAGGTTTTGGTAGAATCTTTTGAATGAATTCGGTTATAGGATAATGTTTTGAAACAGAAATAAAATTGATACAAGCTATTCACATGACAGCAAAGGATCTTCCGTGATGTATTGGGAAATGCTTAAGTTTAAACCAGGTGTACGTATGTATGTGCACAACTTTCGACTGTGCTGCATAGGTTTAATGAGAGTGTCTTTGTTATCAGTGAACGATCACCCATCATCCATCCATCTCAAAATCCGTGCACGGTCGACTGAGGCTAATCGGATCACATTTAACTTGAAGAGCATTTTTTAGCGAATTAATTTTAAATGTTAGTTGAAACGAATTCTCTGATATTTAAAATTAAATTGAAAAGTTATTGAAAATTATTAAAATAAAAATATTGAAATTAAAAGGGAAAAGTTGTCCTATATCATAAAAAATAAGCGTGTTGTATTTCATAAATATTACATTAAGGCAGAATAGTCCACATTAACGCTGATTATAACCGCAGAGGCGGAGAGTGACTACGCAGCGAGTGATTTGACGATGATTTAGTTAGGTCAGAAAATGATGCATTTAATGCGTACGTGGCGGCGCACATTGGCCATCGCAGACCAAGGTGGAATTCAGTAAAATAAATCACATCATCCAATTGAATTACTTACAAGTTATTACAATGCATTCCCAGATATCCCACGTTGATAATATAGGCTATAAGATTGCTCAATGCCGTAGTGCGTTTTGGCAGTCATGATTTCAGCACGAAACGCAACAGTACTTCGGCACTAATAATTCCAAACATTGATTACTCTTCTCTTACGTTTAGTATCCGAATAGATAGCGTTCTAAACACGCCGTTACGGCATCCTATCTCAAAACATAGAAAATATAATAACAAATGAATGTTTAAACCGTAGCTCTTATGTTTTTAATATTATTAACATAAGATGTTTATTTTCAATTTTGTATACAGGTTTCAATACGTAATAATTATGCGCTTTATTGTTCAAATAGACTAATAGATCCCAATCTAATCTATCCATATTATTTCTGTAATCAGCCTATATAAAAATGCGACAGATGGCACTAATAATTGAATGTTATTGTTGGTTCACGCGATCACGTGATGAGATAACAACGCAGACGAATGACAGCGATGACTCGATAAAATAACATGTGATTTTCATTGCACAAGTTATTACTACTGCTACGCGTAATAACAGCCATTAATTATCTTTGGCCACTGGTAATTTTTATGTTGGCAACTATAGTCCAGAATGTAGAGAAAAAATCGGTTGCGTCACCCCAAGCCATTCCCGGCACGTAGTCAATGACTTTTGATTCATCTGAATAATAATCTTATAAATACAATCGATGAGCACCCTCTTTTGGAGAACCCGGTTGGGTTCCATTGCTGCCGTCTCTGGCGGTGCGGTTCGTGTTTGGCTAAGGGCGGGTTTGGGTCAAGCGCCAACAGATTGCGTTAATATTCTTCTCCATCCAAGTTAGACAATACGTCGTATGCCCAGGCTATATAAGGCCTAGGAAGCGCCGACAGATTGCTAGAATATTTGATAAAAACATACGTCAAAATTTTAATATTATTAGTATAGCTTGTACATGACATATTCTAACCAAGATTTTACGGTGTGATTTCGGCCCATCAAGGCATCCGCTTATCGAATTTCAAGTACCTAAGTTCAATATTTTGAGGATGGTATATGATTAGTGACCTGTATTAGATAGATAGATAATAATATGGATAGATTAGAATGGGATCTATTAGTATATTTGAACATTAAAGCGCATAATTATTACTTATTAAAACCTGTATAAATCGGTAAGGGGTACCGATTTATACAGGTTTTAATAAGTAATAATTATGCGCTTTAATGTTCAAATATACTAATAGATCCCATTCTAATCTATCCATATTATTATCTATCTATCTAATACAGGTCACTAATCATATACCATCCTCAAAATATTGAACTTAGGTACTTGAAATTCGATAAGCGGATGCCTTGATGGGTGTACCGATTTCAACCACAATGTTTTCAACTCTTGCTATAACCAAATGATGCCTGCATATCAAATTTCAGCTTAAATTTCAGTTCATACCGACACACTTACAGACTTCAATCTGGAAATGGTTTTAATTGTCTCATAAGGCTTAAAATAGATATTTTGCCCTTGTTTCAAAATAAAATTAAAAGTTAAAAAGGATTTAAAATTAAAAGTTTAAAAGCAAGCTTTACGTTCCACCAGGGAGCTTCAGTGGTAATCTCCCGGCTCCATCTTCAGACTCTCGTCATCCTGTGTGATGGACAGTACTCATGATAACAAAACATACTAGCACAATTCCTACCATTTGCCATCAGGGAGTTCCAGTCCCTACATTCCGGTTACATCATCAAATTAGCTCGATGGTGCGATAATATTATAATCACCAATCTTACATAAGAATGCCAAATTTTAGCTCAATTGGATACCAAGCTAGTGGTTGAAAAATGGTTTGCAAATTTTGAAATGGAAAACTTACACACGAACATTGCAGGTTAATTAATATAAAGCTTGTTAAAATGCTTTTCCTTCTTGTCTGTTGGTGGTCCGGGAAAGTCAAACACAAACTTTTGCCAGAAAGTAAAAATATTAATATATAATGTACAGTAGGACAGTGTCAACTACAACCGGAGAACCCTGCACCCCAGGCTCGTATAACGATATGTGATCGTTCCTTCAGCCGTGGGATGAGCATAGAAGACTTGAGACAAGATAATCTGCTGTCTAGCTCGCTAACAGCCCGTTAGAGTCCAACGCCTTACGGCAATTTACCGGGAAAGGTAACCAGCTGGCAGCCTCGCCCCCTAACTACCAGTTTTGGTAGAATATAACAAATAAAACAAAAATAAATAAATAAATAAATATCTCCGTCTGGATTTAACCTTCAGGATACCTCCATCCTTCCGACTGGTTACGGGTTCGAAGTCGCTAACGCGGCCTCTACCTATTGTATTACGGCGGTAATTCAATTTGAATTTATCGCAGACCTGGGTGTTCTTTGCCCGTAGTGCCACACGGGATCGAGTGGCCCAAGGTAATTTAAAGAGTGGCATGATAACAGGTCAACATCCTCCCCCGCTGATTAGGAAACAGTATATCACCGTAGTCTCCAAACTCTTTTAGCCAGAGTGCACAACCGATTGGCGTCGCCGGTGCGCAATTAGTCCAGCAGCGCCGGGATGCAATTCCGCCAGGAGATACCGGTCCACCAGCTTTGAGGCCTGAGATGCGAGAGTCTTACCCGGGGTAGCCTTCCGCACGAATAGGCGTCTGAATAGGAGCTGAATCTTGAGTTGAGCCGATCCGAGAACAAAATGGATCTTATGTCCCAAGCTGCACGAACGCATTCGCTACCAATATATAATGTACAGTCTAATACACTGTGCGACGTTGCAGCGTTGCGACAGCCACTTTCGCATTCGCGGTCGTTTTGACGTGAATTTATCACGGCTCGCCCCGCGGTGTGTAAATATCCCAACTATTTAGTTCGGGAACCAAGTGGGCAGAACTGCGCCGTGGTGCGTTCGCCGCGTACTGTAATTTATGCGCAACTATGAAATTTATGGTTGATATTGTCGCCGCCGCGCCGCGAGTGAGTGCGGAGGCGCTGGACTTTGCTCCACGGTGCGACGGATGCGGCAGACTTCTTATGAGGTGTGTCAAGTTGGAAATACACAATAATAATAAAAACAATATATATACATGCCATTGCTAAATCCCATCTTTACTGTTTCGGTTTCAATTCATAAGGCTAAGCGTATGCTGAGACGCAGGTGACGCAGCGCAACATAGTACAGCTTTTGCAAGGCAAGGCAGTTGAGGCATACATAGGAAGCGAGCGCATGCTACGACGCAGCTAAGCGTTACAGATAAATTCATTCGCGTCCTAGCTAGTACAAAGAATATACATTTTCAAGCTTGTCATAAAAAAAGAGTCAGAGTCTGATTATGAAATGAAAGAATTGTTCTTATTTTACAGTTTGTCAAAGCATAAATAAACTATTTTGAAAAGGGATTATCTGAAAAAAAAACGCTCTCCCTATGAAGAATTTGAACTCTTGAGAGGGTTACCTGACAAACAATTCAAGAGTTTAATTAAATTTTTGCTGCAAAATTATAAAATCTAGCTAATCTGTTCCGGCACTACAACGAGGCACAGAGCCGGATAGACATGTCCGCGTTTCAAGCGCCTGCGTCGCAGCGTAAGCAGCTGTCGGCATGTTTTAAAAATGTATATGCATAAGTCTTATTTTAAAGCCAAAATTGACTCCTGGTTGAAATTTGACGCCCGGCAAAATATCTATAAACTAGCTGACCCGTGCCCACTTCGTTGGGCGGTAAAACTTTTTACTTGTGATGAAATTATGAGTGTGGTTCGGTTAGTACTGACTGCTATGATTTTTTTCATGACTGCCAAAAGAAGGGTTATATTTTTACTGCATATATATGTATGTATTTGCATGCCAATCTGACTATATTACCGTTATTTGTGAGTGTCTTCTTGTGAGTGTCTTATTTGTGAGAGTCTTATCTCTTTAACCATTTATGCAGTAAAAGGGAAATTATATGCAGTAAAAGGGAAGAGTCTTTTGTTTTAAACACTTGAGACGATAAATTTAGTTATTTTGCTATGAATTCATAATTATTGATAATATGATCAACAAACATGACTTAACGTTTTTTTGATATAAAAAACTACTTTTGTGACTCAAATTTAAAATTTAGACATATGCTGTCACTAACATTTTTTGTAGGCATTACCAATCTCTACAACTTTCCTCTAGAACTCAATCATATATCTCTCATCGTTGAAGCAGCGTTAGTTAGAAACCTTTTCGTTCGACCGGTTTTTCTCCGACTTACTTCGCAAATCCGACTACCACGAAAAAGTCTTTTATATTTTTGGGATTAATATATAGTCTATGACACTCACATGGCTTTCTATTGGTAAAAGAATTTTCAAAATCGGTTGAGTAGATCCAGAGATTACTTCCTACAACCTCACAAACTTTACCTTTTTATAATATTAGTATAGAAGTATAGATTAATATGCCCAGACAGTTTCAATCCTTGACCATTCTTATTATTATTATTTTTATTATTTTCGCTGACTTTTTATTATTATTTCTTATTCATTAATTTTGGTTATTATTGTTTAATATTATTTGACACTTTTTTAATTTTATTTAACACGATTATTTATTTTCTGTAGTCTATTTTTGATATTTCCGGTTTTGTCAACCCTTTGAGTAGCGGCATAATTTCATGGCAGACCGCGGCAATTTATTGGAATTTCTTGCAATATCGCCGCGCTCGACAAAAAGTACTATAACTATGGTAATACTATAGCAATCATAAAAATAATAACTGTACAATGATTGCATTAAAATTTCATATATAGAATATTGAAATCTAATTATGTAAAACTATTAGATAATTATGAATAAATATGAGAAAGTCGACAAAGTGAAAAAAACTCAGCATTTCTAACTTGTACTTGTCTTACGAAATAATACGGAACCCTATTTAGAAATTGTATATACTATCGTGCTCTTTATTAGACTCTCTATCAAATATAATATTTCGTTTTGCTTATTTAAATACAAAGATATTTAGATATTAACTCATAAAAACTAATAAAAATTTTGATGATTTCTCGAAAAAAAAAATCATGATGTTTTACAATAGAATTTTACCAGAAATATCAGCGAAATAACGCGCGGCCGTCATTTCGCTGACGATTATTTCAGCGGCCGTCTATGTATTGATGGTAACAATGAGATATTTGGTATGGATTTTAGGATGCGTTCGAATTAGAAAATAATATTACTGTGCGCTCCGGGAGCAAGCCGCCAATATTGGTCGATAAGTAGTCAAGGGTATTCTGATGTGCAATCAAAGTTGGTCGTTACGTAGCCGAAGGGTTAATTAGCTTTAATCGCATCTTTTTTTTAAATTGCTATACAATGTCAATACAAATCTAGAGAGCAGGCTGCCCTGAAAAAAGTCCTGGCACTTAGTTGGGCAGCAGCAGCACTTACTTGCTAATGTTCATGTCGGCCGTGTTTAATTGTTATTTTTATTTTAATAATTTTAAACACTTGTTAAATATTGACATTAATATTAGCGATGCATATTTATTGATTGAATAAATAAATAAATGTTCATGCGTTACAAAATCTGCTCTGCCCTGGGTTGCTTGGAACTTCGTGATCAGCTTCTCAGCATACAAAAGAATAGCCTAATAATCAGAAATCACGTTATTTATCTGTGTATATAGTGATAATGTTGCTGTAACACATAATAATAATCCACCCCTGGTAGTCCATTTTAGAGCGGCATTAGCTCCTTCATCTACGTTATATATCTTATTTTAAATACCCGAATACTTAAATTATCAACGATTGGGAAGAGTTCATCGGATTATGCTAATTTATGATTGATTTTATCAAACACTTAAGATAACTATTATTAGCGACCAAGTATATATTATCGTAGAGCTTAATATCTCTGCTAATGATTTGATAAACTTATTAATGAGATAGTACATTAACACCGCCGCATTATAGTGTGAAGGAAATAAGCCTATCCGATGCGGCTTTTGTCTTTTAATCTTCATGTATTTACGACTAAACCTAACACTTTGTTGTTTTATTTAGAGCTTTACTGATGTTCTGATATGACAGGTCACAACATTCTTAAAATATTATGAATATTTTTTTTCAGTGTATAAATATGGAAGTTTTGAAAGAAAGTTCTTTGGGAGGTTTATGGGAAATTAATATTGGTCCGCATGCATACAACCTAAGAAGTTTTCGATTTTTTCACGCTGTCCAATTTCAACTGTCATAGTTTGTGGAAATTTCAAATTTAAAGAAATTTTAATTCACAGCCATGTTATTGCTTTTTCAAATTCAGTTAATAATTTGTATTTCTGATGTTGGTTATATTCGTGTGCTCGAATATTTCGTGTGTCCAATCGTTATAAATAGGTTCAAAAACGAATTTACCGCGTGACTTTTGTAGCGGCCGACGCCTCGGCGATGTGGCAACCGTTGTTGTCCAAGGTAGACTGAAGCGCCGTCAATCCGTCGTTCCGCGGGTACTAGGCGGCAATCGAGATTGAGCTATATTTTGGGTCGGTTTGATGATCGTTTTTTGTCGAATTTGTTTAGCATCTTACTTATTCGATCTGTCATGCCCTTGACGTATGCTTAGAATGCTCGTGATCTCCTAGGTTTCTGGGTTTCATCTGTGTTGGGTCGTGTGCGTGTCTCGCGATATTTTACGTAAACATTTTCCCTAAGGACATCTCATTGCCATGTTCCATCTCAGCGTCGCATAGATAGCGTGCTCGATCGTTATTTTCGAATACGAGGTCCCTTGCCGGTATTATCCATTGCACGTCTTGCGGTATGTCTCAGCAGTTTACACATAAATGTTTTCTGTCAAGGCTGAAAACAGTCACAACGTTGCGAGAGTTGCTTATGATTCATTGTCACCCACCGTACGCGCCATACCATGTACCAACAGATTTCGACTTTTCCGGGATTTGTGAAACTACATACAAAGGGAAAATCAACTTTGAAAAGGCAGATAAAAACATCTTCATAACATTTTTTTTTATTCCCCTCTATGAGGGTTTTGTTTTGTATGTCTGGCCAGTGGTTATGTACGGCAGCGAAGCGTAGACCATAAAAGAGAACACCAGACGGGGGCTAGCATCTTTTGGGATGTGGTGCTACCGTCGAATGCTCCGTATAAGCTGGACCCATAAAGTTAGCAACCATAAAGTGCGTCAGCGTGCTGGTACGACCCGAAAATTGTTGCACACCGTCAAAAAGCGCAAGATTGAATATCTGGGGCACGTGCTGCGGCATGACAGATATCAGCTGTTTCAAGTGATATTGATGGGCAAAATTGAGGGTAAACGTTGCCGTGGAAGGAGTAAAAAGTCGTGGTTGTGCAATGTCAGAGAGTGGACCGGGATCACCAGTACGGAACAGCTTTTCCGGATATGCCAACCTCCAGTAATGGAGAGGCTCTTCGAGAAGATGAAGAATGAGAGTTTTATAGCAGAGACTTTTAAAACTCCGTTTAAAATATCAAAACTTGTTCTCTATATAATACCAGTGAATATTAATATAAATTAGTATGTCAATATTAATTATTATTTTTTCTTTTATAATTCAAATTAAAAAAAAACTATATTATTAATTGCAGTACATTATTCCATTAGCATTATAATAGGCTTCATGGTAAGCAATAGCAAAATAGAAAACAACACAGCCAAGTATTTCTTCATATCAACGTCGCCTACCTATATCTAGGTTCATACTAAAGCAAGTGTAACAAGCAACAAGTTAATAGTAGAAAACCCTGTTTTAAAAACAAGTTTTCAAACACTGTTCTGTCTCGAGGTAACCCTGGGTGCAGCAGCCATATCATAGTGGAACGTAGAATGGGCTATGTTGTGCTGTTGACCGTTTAGGATTCCTTTCATTGGAAGCCAACCCTATCGCAGTGAAACTTAGAACGGGGTATCATAATTCAATGCGCATAAAAAAATCGATGCTGTGCTGTCGACCGTTGAGGATTCCCCTCGTCGAAAGCCAACCCTGGGTGCTGCAGTCATCTCACGGTAAAATTTAGAACGGGCTGTCATAATTGAATACGTATACAAAATTGTGTGTCTGTACTGTTGACCGTGGAAGAGTATCCGCGTCGGGAGCCGATCCTTGTTGTAGAATCAGGTGCTAATGGGCCCTTGCTGAGTTGGCCACGAAGACCCATTCTGTTTCAGGGTCGGTCACACTCACGGGTCAACACCCATCCGATGGCCTCCACGCATGGGGTGCGAGCCTGGGTAGGACACTGGGTCAACCAGCCTCCCCTGGGCACAATCCTCTGGCGCTCCTGGACGGTCTGCGCACCGAGCGGCACAAGCCAATCGATTGCGCTCTCCGACTAACAATCGGGGGAGTCTGGGAACTGTATTGTTTCCTATAGAGCGGGGGCAGTTGTCTACCTTACGGTGACTGCTCTTGAAATGACCATTGGCCATCCGATCCCGGTTCAGAGTCGGGCAAAGGACGCCTTGGTCCGCGACAGATTCGGTGCACTCCGTTTCACCGCTTCGTAAGGGAGAGGACCGCGCAAGCGACCTCGAACTCGGAACCAATCGAGAGACCGGAGAAATCTGGTCACAATTGGAAGTGAGGGCGCGAGTATCTCGAGCCCGCCGGGTTTATTCCTGGCTCACTCGCGGTAAGGCGTTGGACTCTCACGGGTTGTGACGTAGCTGGACGTAGAATATACTGTCCAAAGTCTTCTACGTTCACTGCAGGGCGACAGAACGACTAATCGTTAAAACGTCCTGTGGTGACGGGCTCGCCCGTTCTAGTTGACACCGCAAGATGTAGAATCAGGTTTGGGAGCTAATGGGTCATGTTTAGTTGGCCACGAAGACCCATGTGTTCAGGGTCGGCCTCCACCCATACAGTGCGAGCCCTGACATGACTCTGGTCTGAGGGCTAGTTTTCCCCTGGAGTCAATTTTCTGGCGCTCCTGGACGGTTTGCGCACCGTGCGGCGTCAGCCAATCGATTGTGCATTCTGAATAACAGTCGGGGGAGTCTGGAAACAGTACTGTCTCCTATAGAGCGGGGATAATTGGTGACCTTACGACGACTGCTCTTGAAACGACCATCGGCTACCCGATTCCGGGTGATGCCGTGGTCTGCGATAGATAGATAGACACCGTTTCACCGCTACTTAAGGGTGAGGACCGCACAAGCGACCTCGAACTAGTAACCAGTCGGGAGATCGGAATAATGTGGTTGCAACTACCTATGGTTATTTATAATCAAGCAATTGTGGACGCAATATCATAAAAGTCGTCCAGTTTGTAAAGGGCATGTTTGACTAACTGATTTTTCAAGCAGATTTTATATGCTGCCATCTCAAGTCTTCTCGTCGATGACGGCAAAGCATTGAACAATTTAAAACTAATATATATATTTTTTTTGATATTTAGTCAAGCGTACTTTAGGTAATAACACATTGTTTTTATGACGCGTATTATGGCTATGTCGAGTGGAGTGAAGCTCGCAATTTAAAAGATTCTCTTTGGCGTATAAAAGGCACTGACATATGTACATGGACGACATGGTAAGGATACCCGCTTTAACCCCTCCTACTTGAGTTAACCATTCTTGGTTTGACGCTTACAAATGCTAAGACTTGAGCTAATCAATTTTGGTTAGCCAATATTTATTATTATTATTATAATAAATGTTTGTCATATTTATTCATTATTATTTAAATTGTTTTACGAGATAAGGTTATAATGTTTTATATGTCAAATTTCAATGCAATCATTTTACAGTTATTCTTTTTATGAGCCGTATAGTGGTTTACAAGTTATAGTCGTTTTACTCAAGGTCATTGACTTTCGCCGAATTTACGCGCGAAAATGTCGCCGGCGTAAGTGACAGCTGAATTTTTACTTCGCGATTGCAAGTGTTAATAAGTAAGGCCGCGAGTGTCGGCCCGCTGCTTAACATACCTGGCTATCTCGCGGTAAGGCGTTGGCTTCTTATGGGCATGAGGCGATGGACTGTTTTGACCAAAGTCTTCTGCGTTCACCTCACGGGAGACAGAACGATTAAATTTGGTTAAAACTTTCTGAGGTGACGGGTTCGCCCGTTGTAGTCGACAGCTCTAGTTGTAGAATCAGGTCGTGCTCACCGTGTAAAATTTCAACATCATAGGATAAGAGGAAGTGGTTATTATACAGCTTGCATGATTTAAACTAAACAAACTAACAAACAAAGCAAGGTTAATACAAGCCTGTAAAAATGGCTTGTGCATATTTAAAATTACGCAATTTAATAAAAAAGGTAGGTATTTAAAAATAAATGATATGCAATATGATCACACAATTAATGTCATCTGTGATGGGAAGTCTCGAATACAAAATTATATTATATTATAAAGTTCATTGAAATCCTAACAATTTCGTTTCCGATAGTTTTACTATTGATTATATAGTTCATTATTAATTTCAATAATTTTAAATCTCTTGTTAATTCCTTGACTATTTCTGTAAAATGTAGTATTTGGTTATAAGTCAAACCATATAACTTGAATCATACAATAAATTTATTATATAATTTGTAATATAGGTATTTTATTACATATGACAATGAATACCATTTTTATTCAAATCTAATATTTTAAAAACATATCAAATGAAACATATTATTTTAATAAAAACAAATTTTAGGTGAGGACCTAAACTTACACTTCAGGCCTGAATAGGAAAAACCAGAACTTTCACTACGAGAAAATACATTGCACTCAACAAATATTAACAAATACCCTTAACAACCTTGAAAATGGGAAAAGTATTTCGAAATCCTTATTAAAATACAACTTGAAAAGTACTTTCCAGATACTGTACTCCTATGCACCAATTGGCTATATGAACCTTAGAATTACTTTGCGTTTACTCTAAAAGTGAGAATGTGGGTTTACTAGTTTCGACAAAATAAAAATAAACCATTTGATGTACCTATTAACTTTTACGTTCTGGCAAGCATTAAAACGTTACCGATAATTTTATATTATCTTTTGGCTTACGCCCGGGACAAAGACATTATCCACCTCTCGGTTGTATAGCGAAAGGAAACGTTTTTATGTATTTTTACGAGTTTTCTCAGCGTGAGTCTTGCAATAACTATTGCGCCTTGACTTTTACCGACCGCATGCGGTTTGCTGTTCGTTTTTGGTTGTAATTTATTTTGTTTGCTCTTATTCACTAACGACAACGAAATTATACTTGTGCAATATGTTAGTATGAAATTAAACTGGAATTTCTATCTCTTTTAATCGATCGTCGTAAAGAAAAGCTCAAATATCTTCTACTAAAAACCTATCGTTCATTTTGTAATTGAGAGGTGTCGATTACTACTGGCGAACCAGCCACTGTAGGAAATTATACCGATATTTTGTCATTCTGTCATCCATGGAATGAACGTAATGACCTAATGAACAACAAGATACAAAGTCGATCTACGCCAGCAGCCCGTAAGATTTCAACGCCTTACCGCTAGACACGGGGAAGTGTACACAGCGGGCCAGCCTCGCGCCCTTTCTACAAGATTTAGACGAATTTCTCTTTCCTCCAGTTTGATTACGGATCGAAGGTCGCTCGAGCCGCCATTCGAGCCATTCGAGCCGGAGGTCGCTCGAGACGTTAGCGGTAATTCAAATCGAATTTGTCTCGGATCCGTGGCGCCCATTACCTGGCAAGATCACTTGCAATCAGGTGGCCAACAGATCGTTTCTAAGGACAGGTGACGCCGGGTCAACAGCTAGTCCAGCCAGGCTGCTTAGAACTCTGCCAGTGGCTGCAACTTGCAGTGGAAGACAAATAGGATCGGGGACGTTTAGAAATAATAGTATTCTGTATTTATTATAGATTTAATTCATATCAAGCTTTATTTTAAAACATATAACGTCAATTGTAAGTATTTGTATGACGAGCGCGGCAATATAACCACCGCGCCGCGTAACTATCGTACATTCACGATTGTCTTAATAACACTAAAATTAACCAACTTAAAACTATCGTAATGGAAAATAGAATAAAATATAAAATGACCGGTAACTATAAATTAACGAAAGCAGAGACTTGATCCCAAGGGTCGGCTTCATAAATAGAAACCGGAAACAACCAGCTCAGTATTAATCGGAATGTTTTACTTTTATAATGATGTTTTACCGGTAAAACACCTTGGTCGGAACTGGGGGGAGCTAATGGGCCCATGATGAGGTACCCACGATGAGCCATGTGATCAGGGTCGGTCACACTCACGGGTCAACACCCATCCGATGGCCTCCACGTATGGGGTGCGAGCCTGGGTAGGACACTGGGTCAACCAGTCTCCCCTGGGAATCAAACCTCTGGCGCTCCTGGACGGTCTGCGCACCGAGCGGCGCAAGCCAATCGACTGTGCTCTCCGACTAACAATCGGGGGAGTCTGGGAACTGTATTGTTTCCTATAGAGCGGGGGTGGTTGTCTACCTTACGGCGACTGCTCTTGAAATGACCATTGGCCATCCGATCCCGGTTCAGAGTCGGGCAAAGGACGCCTTGGTCCGCGACAGATTCGGTGCACTCCGTTTCACCGCTTCGTAAGGGAGAGGACCGCGCAAGCGACCTCGAACTCGGAACCAATCGAGAGACCGGAGAAATCTGGTCACAATTGGAAGCAAGGGCGCGAGGGTCGGCCCGCCAGGTAACACTGGCTATCTCGCGGTAAGGCGTTGGCTTCTTGCGGGTTGTGACGTAGCTGGACGTTGGATTTGTTTCTGTCAAAAGTCTTCTACGTTCACTGCAGGGCGACAGAACGAGAAAATCGTTAAAACGTCCTGTGGTGACGGGCTCGCCCGTTGTAGTTGACACCGCAAGTTGGTCGGAACTGGGCATTTTGCACACTGGGATGTGTCAACTTATCTTGCGCAACCCGGCGAATAACCGGAGAATCTGGAAACAAACATTTTCTAAGCAGCTGGGGTTTTTGCGATCTGACTTCATCTTAGAAACGATCCGTTGGCCACCCGATCACGGGTGATCTTGACTGGCAATAGGCGCCACGGATCCGCTACAAATTCAATCTGATTTACCGCTAGCGTCAAGAAGAGATCGCGTAAGCGACCTCAAATCCGTGACCAGACTGGTGGACGAAGATCTAATGGGTCCTTGCTGAGTTGGCCACGAAGACCCATTTGTTCAGGGTTGGTCGTACTCACGGGTCAACACCCATCCGGCGGCCTCCACGTATGAAGCGAGAGACCGGGCAGGACTGTGGCCTTAGGGAGTTTCCCCTAGGAGTCAATCTTCTGGCGCTCCTGGACGGTCTGCGCACCGTGCGGCGTGAGCCAATCGATTGTGCATTCTGACTAACAGTCGGGGGAGTCTGGAAGCAGTACTGTTTCCTATAGAGCGGGGGTGGTTGCTGACGTTATGGCGACTGCTCTTGAAACGACCATCGGCTACCCGATTCCGGTTGAACAGCCGGGCAAAGGATGCCGTGGTCCGCGATAGATTCGGTTTACACCTTTTCACCGCTTCGTAAGGGAGGGGACCGCGCAAGCGACCTCGAACTCGTAACCATTCGGGATACCGGAGTAATATGGTTGCAACTGGTAGTAAGGGCGCAAGTGTCGGCCCGCTGGGTAACATACCTGGTTATCTCGCGGTAAGGCGTTGGCTTCTTAAGGGCATGTGGCGGAGCTTGACGGTGGACTGTTTTGTCCTGTCTTCTGCGTTCACTTCACGTGAGATAGAACGATCATATTTCGTTAAAACTTCCTGAGGTGACGGGTTCGCCCGTTGTAGTTGACAACTATAGATGGTGACACGTACTGGACTGCTGGCGTAGCTTGAATGTGAATCTTGTTGTTCAATCTATTAGTATGTTAACTTCATGAGAAACAGAATGGCATGAAGCCGTTATAACTAACTAGAGTGACGGGTCATTATTCCATCGCAATTACTAATTGTTTTAAACTATCGGTCTCCGAATCAAGGATTAGAAAATCAAAATGGGTATTTTGAAACGTTAAAATAAGGTTTCAAAATCAAAATAAAATAGATGTTTCAGCATCTCTCATTGAAACAATAGGAATATTAAAGTAATATTAAAGATTGATAATTTATAAAAAACATAATTTTTTAAAAAAATATTTTAAAGATTTACGTAACTATTATGTACATCTTAAACTGACTTAAACCCATAATTATCTCGGACATCAAAGTCATGAACAATACTCGCTTAAAGTCATAAACTTGTTTAAAAATGAAATGTTCCTTTGACGTTCGTTAAACCCATTAGTGAGGATACTTTCGGAAGGGAGTAATAATAATACAGTATTTCTGCTTAAAGAACACAGCCCGTAATTAACTTGTTTGAGAAGTAAAATGAACCCGTCGTGTATGAGTTATCGGCCAGAAAAACAAAGCAGTAGATAGGGTTACGATTTGAAAATATAAAATTAGTACTGTATGTAAAGGTTATGCAAAAATAATAAGAATGATGAAATTTAAGAAATCAACTCACTTATGCAACACGGATCTCTCTACTTGTAACTCTGAAAGTCCTTTGTTATCTATAAAAATCTCTATGTCGGAGAGCAACTATACTATCAAAAACTATAACGCAATTCACGTATTTCTTTACATCATAAATAGTTTTTACAATGGGCTTTTGTTTGAGGACTCTTCAAAATTTAACTATGTTTAGCTTTCTTTGAAGGCAGCATTTAAAAAATAACGATATACATAAGACTTTTGGTATCTACTGAGGCGTATGTACTTTCGCGAGTTTTAACCGAAAATTTATAAAAAATTGTACTATGTAACAAATATAAGTGTGGTATCACTCCAGAACAGACTGTAGTCTAGTGGAGCTGATAAAATCCATCAAATCTGTACTTTCTTTGCTTCACAAACTATTTAGTATTTGCTCACAAAGTATTTGCTCTTTTTTACACTGTGTTATTTATGTCAACATTGTAAATTTTTATTATGGATTTAAATAAATAAATTAAAAAAAAAATAAAATAAAAAAATATTGTCGCGTAATATGAAATCAAAACTATCGCCATTGTTACACAATATAAATAAAACAAAATCGGATTTTATCCTGTGAATTTTGAAGCACCCGAGGTTTCGGCAACCATTTCGTTTGGGTTTGATGCACTTGATTTTACAACCGCCGTTGTCCAGGATAGACAAGTGCTGAAGAGTATACCTTAATAGTTTGCGGATAGGCGGCATACTGCTACTGTTACTGCGTAGATTGTAGTTGTGGGAGCGGCGATGGTGGCGCGCGCGAGTTTTGAATTTCCGCCGTCCACTCAATAGTGGACGTAAGGAGTTATTTTCTAATTTAAAATAAGTAGAATGGTAGTGTTAATATGTTTATATACATGCTTGTATAGAAAAAATATATATTCTATAGATGCTCCATACCATCATCATCATCATCATCATCATCATTTATTCATTCCATAAAAGCATTTCACAATACTGAGGAACATGTCAAATTTTACAATCATAATTTACTGGATGATAAAACCGCTTTGATTAATTAAAAGGAAAAAAAAATAATTGTAATCAGAGGTGATTACTTAAAAATAGTCAAATTTACAAAATAATCAATAATCAAACAAATAATAATCAATACCATAAAAAAAAAAAAAACTGAAACATGCGTAATTAAAAACAATGTCAATAAAATCTAAAACTTAGTTCGAAAGTATAGTCATAATATGGTTATTTATAATCAAGCAATTGTGGACGCAATATCATAAAAGTCGTCCAGTTTGTAAAGGGCATGTTTGACTAAGTGATTTTTCAAACAGATTTTATATGCTGCCATCTCAAGTCTTTTCGTCGATGATGGCAAAGCATTGAACAATTTAAAACTAATATATAAAAATGTTTTTTGATATTTAGTCAAGCGTACTTTAGGCAATAACACGTTGTTTTTATGTCGCGTATTATGGCTATGCCGAGTGGAGTGAAGCTCGCAATTTAAAACATTCTCTTTGGCGTATAAAAGGCACTGATATATGTACATGGACGACATGGTAAGGATACCAGCTTTAATAAAAAAAGGGGCGCAATGTGTTTCTCTGCTTACACCAAAAATTGTCCTAACGGCTTGCTTTTGTAGCACAAAAACGCGATGGGTATCGGTTGCATTACCCCATAGTAGTATCGCATAAGACATCTTTGAATGGAAGCAGGAGTGATACACACTGATCGCTGCACGTTCGCCAGCCAGAAATTTCACCTTTCTTATAGCATAGACTGCCGATGACAAAGTTGCACACAAATTATTGATATGTTGATTCCAGTTTAAATTTTCATCTAAAGTGATCCCTAAGAATTTAGTATTTCTGACAATATTTATATTTTCTGATTCCATTTTAATCGTTATATTTTTGTCATTCTTTTTAGTAGTTGAAAATTTCATCGCTACCGTTTTTGATGGGTTTATGAAAAGTTGATTTTTTTCAAACCAAGTGTTAGCCACAAGAAGCTGCTCGTTTATCAGCTTTTCCAAGACCTGGGTGTTTTTATTTTCAAAAAAGAAGCTGGTGTCATCGGCGTATAGAAGCGTCTTTACTGGCGGCGTAATTGTCCTATCGATATCATTAATAAAAATAATAAATAGTAGTGGTCCAAGTATAGAGCCCTGAGGTACCCCGCGTGCAATTAATTTTGGCAATGACTTAGCATTGTTTATTTCCACAATTTGGTATCTCCTATTTAGATATGATGTGATCAGGCTATGAGCTCTACCGCGGATACCATACCTCTCTAGTTTATCTAGAAGAATCTGGTGATTCACACAGTCGAAGGCCTTCGATAGATCGCAAAAAACGGCTATGGGGTTTTGAGATGTGTCAAGTGATTCTAAAATTTGCTTTACTAACTCGCTAATTGCCATAGTGGTCGACTTATGCTTTCTGAAGCCGAATTGATTTCTTATAATAACATTAAAAGTATCTAAAAAAGTATTTATTCTATTAAATATAATTTTCTCAAAGACCTTTGAGAAACACGGCAACAAAGATATAGGACGAAAGTTATTTATATCTGTTTTACTGCCTTTTTTAAATATCGGCAAAACCTTTGCTGTTTTCATAGCAGTGGGGAAAATGCCTTGCTTTAGGCATTTATTTAAAATCGGTAATAGGATGGGCGTAATTATTGGCGATATATCCTTGATTAATTTCATGGAGTGGCCCCATATGTCAGTAGCCGACTTGGATTTTAATGACTTAAAACACGCACTAAGTTCACCCTCTGTGATCGGATAGAGGTGTAATGAGGCAGGCAAACTATCCGGTAGACTCACACTTTGATTACTTTTCGCCGTGTCTATAATGATATTACATGTATTAATGAAGTGGTAATTAAAGATGTTTGTAAGTTCCTGTGGATTTGTATATTTTATCTGATTGTGTAGTAATTCGATAGATTCGATGTTTCTTGTAGTTTTGTTCCTACATTCTCTATTTATAATGTCCCATGTCGTCCGACTTTGGTTTTTAGAATTAAGAATTTCATTTTTAATTGATATTCTCTTTGCGGATATAACAGTCATCCTGTAAACTTGTTTATATTTATTGTAGTACCATCTTAGGGAGCCGCTTTCGTAGCGATTTAGTATATCTTGTAGAAGTTGTAGTTTAGTTTGTGATATTTGAAGTCCACGTGTGATCCAAGATGGTTTCTTGCATTGTTTAGATGTACATAGGCGTTTTGGAAAACTTGACTCAAAAATAAGATTGAATTTTCTAATGAAATTTGTAAAAACATTATCAGGCCCTGAGTTTAAATCTAGTTTCACGCTTGCTACTTGTTTATAAAATATAGCCTTATTTGTATCAGTTATCTGCCGTTTCCAAACATGCCCTTTATATGACATTTTTTTAATACATAAAGTCTCTAATATTTGTGCATTGTGATCAGAAAAAGTAATAACGACATTATGAATATAAGAATGGTCTGTTGAAACATTAGTGAAGATATTGTCAATGCAAGTCGCACTGCCCGTTGTTTTGTTGATTCTGGTGGGAAAATCCACGATCGTCTGCAGTCCATATGACATAAAGAGATCTTTTAGTGAGTTTGCTTGCGATGATAGCTTCAATAAATCCACGTTGAAGTCCCCGGTAATAACAAATGCTTCATCCTTGCGCTTGCTAATGATACTTAAGATCTTGTCCATTTGGCATAAGAATATGTTGAAATCGCTATTTGGGCTTCGATATATACATACAATGATGTATCTAGTTGTTTTAACCTCAATGCATGATATTTCAATGATTTTTTCAACCGATAAGTCCACAATATCTGGTCTACTTTTTGCTTCAACTGTTTCCTTTGTCAGTATACAGCAACCGCCGCGTATGTGTGTTTGTCGACAGAAATAGCTCGTAAGTCTAAAATCTTTTATATGTAATGTATCGATATTGTAATCATGCAACCAGTGTTCTGTTAAACAGATTATGTCTATTCCGTACTTTTCAGAAATGATTTCCATTTGAAGACTCTTTTTATCAATGCCTTCCACATTAAGGTGAAATATACTAAAGGTACTTTTATTTGGCGTTCTTTTACTTCTATTGGATGTGCCACTATGGATGTTATCTGTGCTGATTGTATTCGATGTTCTATGTATAAGCTTACTCACGTTATTATTTACATGTAGATCGGGAGGGTCAGTTTTCTCGAAAAAACTGAATGTGTGTCACGGTAGGCGCTTTGTCAATTATTGCATCTTTTATTAGTCTGCACAGTTTCCATTTGCCACTGGAGTTTATACAGGATCCTTTCTGAATATAATCGTTCTCGATGAGATGGTCAGTTAGCCAGATAAATTTCGCATGAGGATACGTCATCGTGATATTGTGTAGCATTTTATTTAATGATCGTATAGAGTAATTTGCCTTTGAATTATCGAGTCTGTAGGGAATTGAAGTTATGATTGTGTTTGTATGTGATGATGATTTCAACAGCGCGATCAAATTCGTTTGTACTTTCTCTGTAGTCTCTGAGGTCAATTCAGGGGTACGAAAAAAGTTATAGTGAATGCCACCCGTCAATACGCAAAAGTCTTTTTTATCAAGAGCAGCTATAGAGCCCAATTTGATATCCTTTAGTAGAGGATGAGGTGCTCCTGGTTCTACTATACCAAAGGGTCGGTAAGATTTCGATAATATGGAATCTAATTTAGATGCACACGATTTTCCATTTTCGTCAGAAAGTAGTATAACTTGTTTACTTCCATTGCTATTCTTGTCTTTTTTGGATTTTGTTTCTTTCACATGAAGGTAATGTTAATATGCTTACAAATGAACCCTATTGGTGAGACGTCGTTGTCTGTCCTTCTGTCAGTATAAAATCTACGATGATTTCGGCTAGTTCTAAAGCTGTTGACATGACATTTGACTTGTTTGCCCGCACCCAGGGCGTGAACAGAACTGTTTTATTCACAATGCCATAAAAATAATCTAAAGATTCAGAAGAAGAGTTACTGCGTAGATTGTAGCTGTGGGAGCGGCGATGACGGCGCGCGAGTTTCGAATTTCCGCCGAACACTTGGAGTTATTTTCTGCTTTAAATTAAGTGGGAAGGTGCCCTTAATATGTTTCTATTTATGCTAGTATATAAATAAACTCTATACATGCTCTATACATGAAGCTAATGTGTAAAAAGCTTACAAACGAACCCTATTGGTGAGACATCGTTGTCTGTCCATCTATCGGTTTAACATCTATGATTATAGTTTTGAAGCTGTCGATAGAACATTTCATTAGTTTGGCCGCACCTAGGGCTTGAAAAGAATTATTTTCTTCACAAAGAAATCAAAATAATGTAATGATTCAAAAGAACGGTTTAATTTTCTAAATAGCTGCTCACTGTATAAACAACCGCATAATAAACAAAGGCGCAATAAAATGACAATATAAAATAGAAAAAAGTATCCTCTCTCTAAGCTTCTATTAAATTTGTTGTAAGTATAAATCCTTTTATAGCGTTGTAATTACAAACATCACAGTGTGACCATACGAACAGTGCGCGTGTTCTTCGCTCTCACAATACTGCATTGCGATGAATAGTCTTTCATTCCACAATATTACTTTTCTCGGAAGAATTCCGCCTCCAAACGCTACACACTGACTCTAAGCAGTAATTATGCTTTGTGCGTTTCGTAGGGTTTTAATAGCGTATTTTCATCGTTGCCATAAATGTCTAAATAATGGAGGATATTCCCGGTAGAATGGGAGATAATTCAAAAATATATAAAGAGGAACTATTAAAGGGAGGTTACACGATGATTGGAACTGTATTAGTTATACAGGCATGCCCATGAATTCAGCTGGATTGAGTAATTTTGGTCCAACAATGGCCTCAACTCATCTCATAAAGCCAACAGTTGATTATAAAGCTTTTATAATAGAATAAAATATCTTTATTGTGCTATAAAAATATAACTTAATGAATATTACACTGGTTTTATAAAAAAGACAATTTATGCTCAAATGGCGGACTTATCGCTCTAGCGATATATTACAGTCAACCATTATAGTCAACTCTTAAAGAGGACAGTTTGGATATGTCAGTTGCTACGGGCGAACCCGTCACCCCAGGAAGGTATAACGATATATAATCATTATTTCAACCGGGGGTGAACGCAGATACTAAGGGACAAAACAGTCCACCGCCTAGCCACGCCAACAAGCCCGTGAGAGACGAACGCCTTACCGCGTGGCACTGGGAAGTGAAACCAGCCGACAGCCTCGCGCTCTCACTAACCAGATTTGGTCGGATTTCACCGTCCATCAGTCTTGTCGCAGTTTCGAAGTCGGAGTGCCGGAGTGCACAGTATTCAGTATTCAGTATTCAGTATTCAATTTATTTATTCAGAATATACAATAAAAGCATGAATTATGACTTAAAGCTAATTATCGCATATTAGAATTCGTCAGTTTAAATGTAGATATAAAACGATTAAAGCATAAATATTAATTCGACAATAGCGTTGACTAAAGTCGGCTTTACACGGCAGACAAATAAAATTTTAAAAAAAATAGAGCTGAATCCATGTACCTACATGAGTATACATATAAAATAGATAATTATTATAAGAATATTAATAGTCATCAAGCACTTTACACAAAAAATAATCACACAATAGGAAGTATCAAAACAAAATTGGAAAAAACAACGTATGTATATGATCAGGTATGTTACATTACACATTGTAGTCTACATATGAAATATTAAATTCATAATATTATTATTAAACAATAAGAACTAAAATGAGGTACCTGAAAGTTACATATTAATGTTATTCCCATTTGAAGGAATTGGCATGCTCAAAAAAATCACCCAGCTTATAGAAAGCATGTGTGGATTGTAGCTTTTGTTTAATAAATCTTTGTTTCCATCTTTCTTGTGGAGAGTGGTAGCTGGTTAAAGAGCTTATAGCTAAAATATCCAAAGGACTTTTGTGCCTGCGTAAGGCGTACTTTAGGCAGGATAACGTCATCACGTCTGCGTGTATTGTGGGAGTGCATATTCCCGTTTACCTCTTGTTCGTTAATATTTGATTTAGCATATAGTAGACATTGTAAAATATATTGAGGCGTAAAAGTCAGTATTTTGTAATTAAGAAAATATGGTTCGCAGTGCGTGTCACGGGATACTCCTGCAATTGCTCTTAGTGCACTTTTCTGTAAAATGAAAACCCTAGAACTGTCTGTGGCATTCCCCCATATCAGCATACCATAAGTCATTTTAGAATGGAAACAAGCATGATACGCAGTTAATGCAGCGATTTCACCAGCTAAGAATTTAATCTTTTTTATCGCATATATTGCCGAAGAAAGCGCACTACACAGTTCATTAATATGGATGTTCCAGCTAAGATGATGATCGATCATGATACCTAGGAGCTTTGTCGATTTGCTTAATTCTAGAGTACTGTTGTCTAGAGTTATATTAAATGGTATAGCAGACGATTTATATTTTGAGGAGAAGTGCATAGTTACGGTTTTTTTGCATTAAGCAAGAGATTATTCTCTGTGAACCATGAACTTACTAGGTTTAACGCATGATTGGCATTGGTCATTAGGTCGTTAAGATTGTTATCGTGAAACAGGAAACTTGTATCATCCGCATAGAGTAAGGTTTTGGTGTAGGCTGGCAAGCAATTGCCTATATCATTATTAAAAAATAAAAATAATAATGGACCAAGAATCGATCCCTGGGGAACTCTGCAGGATATCGGTTGAGGTGTAGATCTAAATCCATCTATTTCTACTACCTGTGGCCTGCCTGTTAAGTAGGATTTCATCATATTATTGGCTTTGCCCCGAAACCCATAACTGTTTAATTTATTGAGCAATATTTCGTGGTCAACCGAATCAAACGCTTTGGATAGATCACAAAAAACTGCCACGGGTTGGGAAGAATTTTCAAAAGTGTCGGTAATGAAATTTACCATCTACGAAATCGCCGAGGTGGTGGACATATTCTTCCTAAAACCGTATTGATATTTATTTAGTATATCGCATTTATTTGCGAATAGACATAGCCTGTTATATAATTTTTTTTCGAAAATTTTGGAGAAAGCTGGAAGCAGTGAAATTGGCCTGTAATTTTCAGGATCAGTTTTGTTCCCTTTTTTAAAAACTGGTACTATCTTTGCTATTTTCATTAGATTTGGGAACACACCTTGTTTAATACAATTATTAAAAATAGACCTCAAGGTGTTGGAAATCGTTTGTGCCCAGATATCCATTGATTTTTTTGTTTTGATGCCATTCAATGCCTTATCAAATTCAATGGAAGTTATAGGATGCAACAGTAATGATGCTAGTATCTCACCTACAATTGTTGAAGAGGGTAAACTAGGAGAATTTGTCATGCGTTTAACAGCGTTTATAAAATATTCATTGAGTATATTTGCCGTTTCTGTAGGATCAGAGACTTTAGAACCATTGTGAAGTAATTGAATAGGTTCATTTGCATTACTTGAAATATTTCTCCCCTCTCTATTGATGATACTCCACATAGTTTTGGTGTTGTTATTCGACTGCTTAATCTCTTCTTCTATAGTATTTTTCTTATCCGCTACTACTGCTTTGTCATATTTTTGTTTACAGTTCGTATAATAGTCCTTAAGCAATGAATTTGTGTTTTGATTTAAATTATCCTGCAGAATTTGAAGTTTTCATGATCGTTTCTAAGCTCATTATCAATCCAAGAAGGCGTACCGCCTTTTGATGACACTAGTCTGTATTTCGAGGGAAAGCAAGCTTCAAAATGACGATTAAAAACTTTTATAAAATTGTCATAGTCAGAATTTGGGTCTAATGAATCAGTAGTAAAGCATTCTTTAGTTAATAGTCTAATAAATGAGTTAATAGCGTTAAAGCCGAATTGTCTTTTCCACACATGCTTACTATTTGGGTTCGTCAAATTTGATTC
The DNA here is from genome assembly GCA_944548615.1 of Micropterix aruncella. Classification (NCBI taxonomy): domain Eukaryota; kingdom Metazoa; phylum Arthropoda; class Insecta; order Lepidoptera; family Micropterigidae; genus Micropterix; species Micropterix aruncella. Next base: position 28,325,336 of record OX155956.1, read on the forward strand.
TAAGTGGATCATCTGAGCATTATGGTCAGAAAAGGGTATAATTACATTATCAATAGAGCAAAAAATTGCCGTTCTATAAAATATGTTATCGATGCAGATCGCACTGAGTCCATTAATCCTGGTTGGAGTATTAAATGCCATTGTAAAGCCACATGATGTAAAAGAGTCTCTTAGCTGATTGCTATTGCCTGAATTTTCTAGGATAATAATGGTAAAATTACCACACACCACAATCTGCTTGGAGGAGTTGGAGAGTTTGTCCATAATCGATTCGAGGCAAGACCTGAACACGTTAAAGTTACTTTTCGGTACCCTATAAATACAAACAATGACACATTTCTGTTGTGTAATTTCTACACAGGATATTTCCGTGTTTCGTTCTACGGATAATGATGTTATATCATCCCTGGTTTTGACATTTATCTCATTTTTAACCATGATACAGCTACCGCCTCTTATGTGATCTTTTAGACAAAAATAGCTTGCAAGTTTGAAACGGTTAATATGTAGTAAATTGATATTATTTGTCTGCATCCAATGCTCTGTTAGGCAGGCCACGTCGGGCCAGGCAGGATAGTCGCTTGTCTGACGTCGTACGATGCCCAAACCGCCCAACATCGCCCGATGGTCATTCCTAGAGGAAGTGATCCACCTGCAGTGACAGGGGAAACATAGTCCGTTCCAGATTTTATTTTCTTCTGGGAGGCTACCGGATAGGGGTTGAACCGTGAGTTCAGTCGACCAAAGATAAGACGCAGGTCATATGGCCCAAGCTGCACAGGAGCCGTTATTTGCATTAAAATTTAAAGGATACAGTTCAGTAAGTAGCTCGACGAGCCTAGTCCAAGACTCATGACGTGTTTCGCTGGGCAATTGCCCTGTAGCGGAGATTCACGTGAGCCGGGCCCGTTGACCCGGCTTTCTTGGTATGACCGCAGTGTTAATCGCCCCCGTCTGATAAGACGTCCAATGTTACCGGCGCATTCGTGTAGAGTAGACGATTATTGAAGGCTGGATACGGGAGTGAAGAATGTACTCGTAGGTACGTGACTTCTTCTGCGGTGAAGGACTGCTGAGCTGGGAGCCCGCGCTGGCGGTACGATAATCTAGCATACTGCGTGAGTACACCTGGCGGGGTTCTGGCGGCCTGGTGTGCAGCAGAGCAAGCTGTTGGCCCTTCGGTACATAGCGCGACCCGCGAGGCGACTCACGTATTCCCCCACAGTCTATTTCGTTTCGCTAGAGTTGCGTTCCAGAGTTTCGTTTCGGACGTACCATGGGGCTCCCGACAGTTTCCTTAAGAGCCTTATTACAAAATAGCGTAGGTATTCTTTTAAAATGAGTTGAAAAAATGAACGCATTTTTTTTTGGATGTAACTATAAAAGATAGGATAAATAAATAAATAAATAAATAAATAACTATTCAACCCTGGGAGAAAACCGCGGCACTGAGCGCTCTTCTCTTGCGCAAGCAAATATATACACAATTTCTAATTGTTTTTTGCAGTGTTTTCTCCTTTCTAATGACAATAATTTATATTATGTCGTATTGCTAAAAGAGTGAACTTTAATATAGTATAAGTATTATATAAGAATCTTATTTTATTTCTGAGAAAATTAGAATTATACAGGAAGATTTTTTTTTAATTTTGTGTAATTGTAAGTAATGTATACCTTGGATATGTGGTCAAAAAACGAAAAAATAAAGCCGTAGTGTACATCAAGAATACATGACGGACATAAAAAAAAATAGTATACGGTTTTCGTTGTAGTGATATTACTGTATTAAGGAGCTCAAAGTTTGCCTTCCGAGCGTTTTACGAATAACGACTTTCGGAAAATGGGCTGAATAAGTAAATAATATTCGTTATATCTAAAATTAAAGGCCGCTATGGTCAACATCAAGAAATGGTCCAGGTAATTCAGTAATTAAAGTTTGTAGAAATCTCTTCATTTCTTGGAATTAGAACGCCAAAAATCCACTTTTCTTGCCTTTCTGGAAAAAATATGTGATAGGGCTCTTAACCCGGCTTTCAGCGCGCGTTTCATGCTAGTCCACTACGCTGACGACATCAGGTGGCACCAGCCAGGCACCGCGTATGTGAATTTCATCCTCACGTACATCTACAGCATCAGCAGTTGGGTCTTCGCAGGAATCGCGCCCGAATGAAGCATCGGGCACAGTTTGTGACTTGGCCGTTTATAACGACCTAGCCGAGTTCTAATGGTTACAATGCGATCTTTTTTAGGACGAATGAACTTCTACAATTGTTCCGATACACCATAATATATAGGGCACAAAGTGAAACGGGATATAGGGCTCAAAGTTAAGAGAGGCGTAATGTACCTTCCCCCCACCTCCCCTGCCACCCGCGCGGTGATCACCGATTGCTCCCGAACTAAATCCTTTCAGGACAATCTAAGAAATAATTGTGCCAAGAATGAGCCTATAATCACAAAATGCATGGCTTCCATTCAAAATGTTGAACTAAATCCTCAGCTAGGTTGTTAATTTTCAGTTGAGTAGATTATTTTCACATTAATAATAGGTGATATGAAAAAAAAAGACATTTTCTTACAGAATTTTATAAAATCGAAGACTATCGCGGTTGTTTGACATTATAAATAGGATAGAAAACGAATTTACCGCGTGAAATTTGTAGGACCCGACGTTTCGGTGACGTTGCAGCCGCCGTTGTCTAGGGTAGACTGAAGAGCTGTCAGTCCGTTGTTTTGCGGGTAGGCCGCAAACCGCTGCCGCCACTGCGTAGGTTATAACGGTGGCGGGGGGCCGGGCTAGGAGCGCGGGAATATTGAAAATCCGTCTTGCACACAACACTCACTGTATCCTGTTTTACGGCTTGCGCTCGGCGTTCGGTTCATTTTAACCCTTGGAGTAAATGGTTATTTTCATGGATGCATCTGTCTCTTTTGCAGGATTTTCGGCGACATCGACCTTAAAGTACTATAACTACGAAACTACTACACCAATCATAAAAAGAACAACTGCACAATGATTGCATTGAAATTTCGCATATAGAATATTGAAATATCATTTTGTAAAACAATTAGATAATTATGAATAAATATGAGAACGTCAAAGAAGTGAAAAAAACGCGGAACCAGATCTGGTCGTATCATACTCAACGGATAATTGTTTCAGAACCAGATTTGGTCGTATCATACTCAAGGGGTTAAGAAGAGGGTTCCACGTAGAAGAGAGTTTGTAGCCGTCGTCTCTATTAAAGTTCGGAGTTCTTCTTATTTCAATGGCTTCCCGGATCATGCGAGGAAAGTAGAATTGTTCCTTGGATAGAACAATGGGATTTTGAAACTGCATCCAGTGGTTACTTCCGCTATCCAATATACATAATATGTTCGCAGATCGCCGATTTTTCTCGCTGAACGTTTTTAACAGCTTTGATGTGTTCTGTCAGTCGCGTGGCTATGGGCCGTTTCGTTTGTCCAACGTAGGCTAGACCGCAGCTGCATTCGACTTTATACACACCCGGGGTTTGAAATGGTATTACATCCTTTACAGGCCTCAAAAATCGAGCTATATTTTGGGTCGGTTTGAAGATAGTTTTTATATCGAATCTGTTTAGCATCTTACTTATTCGATCTGTCACGCCCTTGACGTATGGTAAGAATGCATTTTCAAAATTCCCGCGCTCCGAGCCCGGCCCCCCACCACCGTTATAAACTACGCAGTGGCGGCAGCGGTTTGCGGCCTACCCGCAAAACAACGGACTGACAGCTCTTCAGTCTACCCTAGACAACGGCGGCTGCAACGTCACCGAAACGTCGGGTCCTACAAATTTCACGCGGTAAATTCGTTTTCTATCCCATTTATAAGAATTTTATAAGCTTCATTCTTACATGAAGCATAGTTCCGCTATGGCTAACCTTTAGCTAGGTATAAGCGAAAAACTGAAACGAAGTGCCATATTTTTAAGATTAAGGGACTTTTAGTTCGTTTAACAGTACGCCTCAAAGAACATCTATGCTAAGTTTCAAACTATAACCAGTTTCTTCTACTAAAATTCCTTTTTTGACTGGGCTATAACGTAAAAAATGAGACATTAACAAGGGTTTAAGGGAAAAAAATATATTTTTCTGTCAAATAAATTACTTAAATTACACCTCACAAGAAAGATTCTTATTGTGTACAAGAATTATACAATAGGAAGTATAATTTAGTGTAAAAAAAAATATTTTACTTAAAATAAACCTCAGATAAAAACGAAAAAGTGGAATAGTCATTGGCTTTGATCAGTATTTCCCATCACAGTTCCTCCTCGGCGTCAACCGGAGGGTCACCGAGTTACGGCACCTCTGAACCTGAAGGAATACTTAAGGCCCACAGTCACCGCCTGGACCTTAATCGTTCATTCCCATCACATATTTTCTTCTCCCTTCATTAAGGGCGACATGATACCTGGGTACGACCATATCTGAAGAATTTTAGTTTTATGAGTTTTTTGAAAAATATAAGCATTAATTTTAAAAAGTTTCTAAGTGAATCCTTCGATAGAGATCAATTTTAAATTTGGACTTAAAAAAGTTGCTTATTGCATTGGTCATTAAGGCTTTAAACTGACTTTTCGAAAACTTTCAGGCGCGTTTACTCTTACAATGTAAGCGGTGAGTATGTTTTATTATAATTTCATTATATTGACTGGTTAATTCTCTAGGGCAGCACTTGGCCACATTTTTTATTTAACCCCTCCTATCGCGGGGTAAAAATTTAGTCGTCACTTCTGCCCGGGACAGTTTTGCGCGTGAAGTCGATGGCCTTGAGAAAAACGACCATAACTTTAAAACTACTATACGGATCGTAAAAAGAATAACTGTGAAATGATCGCATTGAAATTTGAAATTTATAATATTATAACCTTATCTCGTCAAACAATTAAGATAATAATGAATAAATATTTAAAAAGTTGGCATTTTACGCAGCGCGGAGCGCCCTAACCAATATTGGTTAGATACAATTTTAGCATTTGTAAGCGTCTAACCAAAAATGGTTAACTCAAATAGGAATGGTTAAGCCCTAAATTTATTACAATTAATTAAAACGTGAGAGCGCTCTGAGAGTTACGCTAAATATGCTTTGCCATTAACACCCTTATACCACCACTGCGTAAAGATAGTTATTATGTGCTAGCGCTGCGATCGAGCATTTAGTATGCGCCTAGTAGCCGGCGCGAGCGGACGTAGAATCTGCGCTTGACGCTTCGTCAACGCCGGATTTTTATTGGTCAAACCCTACAAAATTGACCCCGCCTATTTTTTCGTGTGTACGCCTATTTCAGATATTTTTCTGAGGTCTCATGTCGAATTAAGGGCAGACTATGATCTTTCTTTCGAAAAAAAAATCACGTTTCGATTCGTTTGGAACACGCCTCAAGAAGCCATTAGTATCATTTTGACCGAAAGATTGTTATTGATCGCTTCTTCCCGTAACCCTTCAAATGTATTCGGCCAAACCTGATGCCATGTCTTATTCGTGACATCACGTAAAATACGTTGCATCCGCTCAGCGGTAGGCACGGAACCTCCCCGACCTATTAACCTCAACGCGACCCCTATATCGGTCGAGTCCCATGCGCCACTTTCAATAAAACGTTACGAAATAACGCCACCTTCTGCAATAAAAAGAACCGAATGGCCGATTTCGTTTCGTTACGATGCTCTCGGCGATGCCAAAATGTCAAGACATGGTTGTAAAATAACATTGCTTGACAGGGATAGGGACGGTTTTGGAACTGCAGACAGAGTCTACTTTTATAACCAGTCCACTCGATATCACAGAAAGAGTCTGCATTTTGTACACTCATATAGGTATTAGAATGCTCTTATATTATTAGAATGCTATAGGGTATTAGAATGCTCAATGCCATAGTACGTTTTGGCAGCTCGTCTGGGCCGGTGACATGCAGGTGGCGCTGATAGTATTGTCCGGTGAAACCAGTAGTACTTTATTTGGTCATCTATAATAATATTGGACTAATTGGTTATAAAAAATATATATTTAACCAATGATACCAATAATAACGTTTAATTATCCGGGTTCGATTCCCGGCTGGGTCACCATTTTCCGTTGGGATCAAATTAACGGAATTGCATTTTTAATTCTGTCGATGGAATGCAATAACAAGACACACACACATGTTACACGCACTTAAACATATAACACGTCATAATAGGGTTGGTTGTAAGAGATTGTCATATGACAATAAACCTGCCCATTGTGACATTTCACAATAAAGAGTATAAACAAACAAACAAACAATTGTTAATGGCATCTATCGCATTTTTATATAGGCTGATGACATCAGAATTAATACAGGGAGATTAGAATTCATTATTAAAGTGACTAATTATTACGTAATGCAATCTATAAAACATTACCCTTTAGTAATTTTACTCTATATTAAAATAATAGGTGCTATAATTTTTTTTAATCTATTGTTATTTTATTATTATTATTTTATTATTTTTATTTTATTTTGAGATAGGATACCATAAAGGCGAGCTTAGTATGCCATATATTGGGCTACGTAACGTAAGAGAGGAATAATATTTTTATGAAACTATAAGTGCCATCTACGCGTTGCGTTTCGTAGTAAAATTTTAGCTGCTAAAACGTAGTACGGTATTGAGCAGAGTTAATTCAGTATGAAACTCTAACGGTCAGCAACTGGCGGACCGGAGTTTGGATCCGAACCGCGGAAGATAGAAAGCTCGACTGCCGAAGAAATCCTAATCGATGTTTCTCGTATTTTGACAGAAATGAAAATGACCGCAATAGAAAAACTAAGGGCTCCACGATCCGCCGGCGGGGCGAGATGTTCAAAACGGCAATAAGTAATTGGGCTGATATTTACAGGTGCCTGGTGTTGCCCGATTGTAGGTAGAAAAGGTTCATGTATGGAAATCGCTGTAGTCTTTGCTATCTCGTGCAGCGCAACCTTGGTTCGTGATGTTTATTGTCGTCTGCTAAGGATGGTTGGTACGTATATATAGATCCTAAAAAGCATAAAGTTGACAGTAAAAATAAGAAGTTTCTTACTGAGTGAATCGAGCAGTATTGTTATAGGCTCCTGGGTTAGAGCCAGTTTGTCTCATATGCAACAGAAGTATCGCTATTTTTTATCAATTTAAAGTGAAGTATGAAACAACTCACCAGCAGTTCCATAAAAACATATCTTTGGCGTTGACCGCGTCAAGATAAACTCCAGGCATATTTAACGTCTTACAAAAAATGTTTTTTAGCTCCAAAATATATGAAAAAAATCGGTTGTCTATAAAGTCGATTTACTGACGATAGTTGAACGTGACAACGTCATAAGAAAATACTGATGGAATGGTTGCATTTTTCAAAAGACAATAAATTGACACCACATTCACTTTTCACTACACTTCATACTTGACGAAAACATTTAAATGTATAATTGTATAGCAGCTGTCCACGCGGACGCATCGCTCACGCAAGTAGGAGAGAGACAGATGTCGAATGCTGCCGAACACGGAGGCCGATTGTGCCTCTTTGTCGCTCGTTCCGCGCTCTCGCTTGCACTTCAAGCCTTAAATGGAACGCCGCATGAGTCATGTTTTTTCGTGCGTTCAGCCGGCTCCATCGAATTATAAGACGTTGTCACGTCAAAAATCATTATCAAAAATAAATATTTTTTAAAATAAACATCAATCTTTGCGTAAGTTGTTTCCTGCGAGGGGAAACGAACTTGCCCAAGGCCTGCAAATGTAATTTCTCGCAATAATTTGTAAGAACTAATTTATTTATTTTATATTATTTTTAAGCGTAAATATATGGATTAAAACTAATAATATAACTTTATAAGCTACGTTCCTTTTCGAGAAAAAAAATCAGCGTGGTCAATTTCAAGTTTTTTTCTTTTCTTTTGACCTCGATTAAATTTTTACAAGTATCCGAACCCCACAAGAAATTACTTGCCGACCGATGCTGTAGTCTGTCAACGAATGATATACAATCTGCTGAATTATATCTCTTCGAAAATAAACAACTGGCGCGGTCGCACGCTTAATAACGTTACGCATTTCGAGCAAACCACTCGAGAATGACGTCCTGAGCAGACAGGGTAGTTATATACATATAGTGTGGCGCAGGTGTTTCCTTCTCACGACACGTCTTGATTGCGTCGCTTAACCCCCGGGACGCGTGTGTCACCTCCCCAATTCCACCTTTCACACCTAAGGATTTCTATATGGACGATCATTGCCGGTGGCATTTTATACATAGGTACAGATTGTCATAACAAATTTCAATATGTTGTCACGCTATGATGGTAGCATTGATTAGCGTACCTATTACATTGCTCAATTACGTACTACGATTTGGCAGACGATACTACTACTTTGGGAAACAGGGCTCTAAACAAATCACCCTCATTCTCCCACCTGAATTATATCTCTACTTCTAATGCATACTTCCTCAAATCAATTTTTATTAGTATAAATATTTAATTTTATTTTGAATAAGCTGGATCGTCTGCAAAATATCTTACTCAGGTATGTTTTTAATTTGCGAAAGTTCGACCACGTCAGCTGCTTTCGCGAGCAACTTCACTGGCTTCCTATTCGCGATCGAAGAAATTTGCATACGTTATCGCTACTCTACAACATACTCAATAACGCCACTTCACCCTCCTATCTCAAGGAGAATTTCCACCCTTTGGGAGGCCACGGTCTTCCACTTCGATCAAGCCGGGATAACACACTCGCCATTCCGATACATCATTCTTCTGTTTACACGCACTCTTTTACAGTCAATTCTGCTCGTTTATGGAATCAACTCCCTCTCTCTATCAGGTATGCACCTTCGTTGCATACTTTCAAACAGTTGTTGAAGAAACATTTATTTTTACACAGCCACAAACCAAATACAGCACCTTTACCTCTCCTTTATCCTTCCCTGGACAACCTTAGCATAAGGTACTGACATATATTTGTATAGGTTTATTTTAAATTTAACTTTACTACTTCTTTGTGTATTGTACTGTGAAAATTAGGAATTATTTTATCAAATAGTTGACTGTAAGATATCTCTATAGCGATAAGTCCGTCATTTGTGCATAAATTGTCTTTTTTATAAAACCATTGTAATATTCATTAAGTTATGTTTTTATAGCACAATAAATTTATTTTATTCTATACTATTCTATATTGTTCAATTATGCACAATTGTTATTAATAATAAATGTGAAAATGACCTTATAATTATGTATATTTGTATTACCTCAATCAATTATCTAACGCTGTACTTTTATAAAAATAAATAAATATCATTATGAGAATGACTACGACAGCGTTGCTTGTCAAATTCATGGGACGCTGCATTTGAGAAATCCTTAGTAATTGTCAGTTGTAGGTACTTCACAAAGCATATTATGCTGGTTTACCGAAAGTTAAATCATTTTCGTATGCAACACGCCATCTATCGCTCTCAAGAAAGTAATGATTTATTACGTTGTTGACACGTCATTGTAATTGCAATATAATAATAATAATATGTTTTCATGTTTATATTTAAATAATATGTATGTATCAATACATTGTATAACTTACCCTTTTCACCTCCCCCTATGTACGTTTTCATTTATTATTTTTTTTTATTAGTATGATCACAACAAAAACCATTAAAATTTAAATTAAACATTGTTTGTGTCGCTCCTAACTAGGCAGAGCCTGTTCTAAAGAGAACCCCATTATTATAAAAATAAATAGCTCACTCATGATTATTAAAATAAATTTCGGAATTAAATTAGGTCAAAAATTAAAATTTTAGTAGACCATAACAATTAATTGCACTATTATAAAAAAGTAATAATTAGTTATAGGTAATAATAAATATCAATTATTAATAATACGAGTATAATAATTACTTAAATAGAATACATATAAATATGGGAATAGCAATAAACAAAGAGAAAGTATTTATTTCAAAATGGTTATAAATGTCTTTTCTGCTTTACTGTTTTCTGATTTTTCAAAAAAGAAATTTTAATGTTTAAGTGGAAACATGTAATTAGCTATGTCCTTGAAATTTAATATTTTTATATAATATTTTTATATATTTTTTATATAACAGCCGTTTGTATCCTAATAAATAATAAAATTTAAAAAAATAATATTTCCCTAGATTAACAATTACATAAAACATTTCCTACGTGAATTATACATTCCACTACTGGCCACAATCCAGATTAAAAAAGAAATTTGTCCAGCACAATCTTAATGGCAGCATAAATAAAAGCTTGAAGGTATGGGGTGGCTGCTGGTCATCTAATTCCTGTGCTCGTACTATACTGCTATGCGACGGGGGGATAGAGGAAAGTTAAGGGCCTAACGCAGGTAGACACTTGTATAGGTAGAGTAAGGGCGATTTATGTTCAGGTCGCGCCGTGCGGGTGGCTAAGCTACTTTCCTATCTCGTTATTTACTGGGCAACGTATACGGCTGGATAATTTTAATGGGCAACGATTCGGCCAAGATACATATATCATATAATTGCTTTTTCTCTGCCATTTACAGTATATGTGTATTTTAGTTATTTAGTCAAAATTACAAATCAAGTGATCTAAGGCGTTAATATTACTTATTTATTTATATAACAATTTTTCCGGAAATACAGATATTTTTAGTAGGTATTGTTGTTTTGCATATTAAGTGTATAAGTAAATGAGTTAGATTTAAGAATAAGTTTATTTTAGATTGTGTGTAGTTACCAATATTTTACATAGTTTTTCAAAACTGTAGGTACTAGCAGCCTCATTAGGTTTAAAAGATAATAATAGTTTCTTGACGAACAACGGTTGGTTGAGGTTATAAATATTTATGGTGGAGAAATAGGAATTGTATATGCATATCAGCCTGTAAGCGATAGAGTTTTCTTATAGAACCACTCGGTACGAATAAATACAAGTTTAATTTATAACTATTACCAATAATACTAACTTAAAATATCGTACTTTAACCAGGAGCGTATCCAGATTTTAGTTAATATTTTTAAAACATGCAATTTTCTACATGCATAATTTTCTACGACATAATTACCAATCATATTAACACCCATGTATGGATTATTTTATTAGGTAAAGATGTACTCTGTCACCATGCCAGCTGATGTACTCTATCCTGTTAAAATGGATCAGCTGTAGGTATACACTCTTGCCACAATCTAACATGTTGTTTCTGTTGATCTAAAACCTCACATGTTAAAAATCCCCTTTTTTAAGGAAAATCCGGGGGCATATATCATATTTTTATGTCTTTCAAAGCACTCATACTCCTATCTTCATCATATGGACACAATAGATTAAAAAAACACTAATTTAAATCGATTTCAAAGACTTATTATAAATTTGTGTATTAGTTCCCAAGATCTAAAATTTCAAAAATTAACCGAAAGAGGCGGGTGTACGATTCGCGAGACGGATGTCATTGAGACGTCTTGTTGCATGATAAATGATTTTTTTAAATAATTCGTCCGAAAATTGCAGCAGATTTCCTACAAGTGTTCCTAATTTTTGAGTTATTTAAGTTGTCATTATTTTAAAATGATTAAACCCTTAAAAGCCAAGAAAAGGAAAAAGTGGAAACAGAATTCCAAAAATGCTGGATTTCCTCTCTTTTATAGTTTCTTTCTGTCTTACTGATGCTCCATATCCTAATTAATTTAGCTGTTGTGTTCGTAGAGTATATTATTGTCTATCACTGTATGTGATTTCCAGTGCTGGACATAAAACCTATTTTAAGAGACAGCCTGTACTAACAATTGCTCTGCCTACTCGTCTCCAGAAATATTCGTTATGATGGCGCCTATTTGAGTATTATCTGCTTTTATGACGATCTTAAAACCCGTGAAGCGTCACGACGTGTCGCGTCTCAGTCGTCTGTCTCAAGCTGACAAAGAAAAAAGGAAGGTTAGCCCATTCGTGTAATAACAATATGGCAGGTTATAAATCTTAATGTTGACATAGTGGCTCAACATTTCAACGCCATAGAGATCAGTTTGCGTAGACTTGAATTTTCGAACTCAAAATAATTGGCAGTGACCAGCAACAATTTATTACGAACAGCAGAAGGGCTTGATTGATAGGTTGTAGTTTGAAGGATTAGTAGATTGTAGGATTGAAAAACTAAGATATAACTGACACTAAACAAAATATGACACTTTTTCACTTACCCAATGAACAGTTGTCGCTGACGACTGGAAACGAACTGGCTTAGTGTCGGTTTTTGTTTAACCTTCGGCATACAAGGTGAAAATAACTCCTCACCTATACAACGTGGGGTTAAAATAACCCCACAACGAATTGCATCTATGTCATACTTGCATCGAAGACAATATGTTTTAATGAGTTATTTTTATTAAATGAATACTAAACTAAAAGAAAAAAATACAACAGTATATAAAAATACGTTTTTTTTATTAAAACAAACTAAAAATTACATTACGTAAGAATTCAAATTAACAATTTACTGTGAGTAACATAAAGTAATAATAATAATACTTTTTTAAATGGAAACAAAAAAAAAACTCGCTAATGTGAACTACACTAATAGGAGGTTATAGAAAAATCACAAATGACTATAGTTATACATGTTTTACTGAAATTATTCGTTATTTAAATCAGTGCAATTCTGGCACATGAAAATTGCATGTTCCCTGCAAATTGCGACATCACCTTTGAAACAACCATTTATAGTCTTTCTGTCTTTATTCCTTGGACAAAACGAACATCTCTGAGACCTTCTTGCTTGCTTTTGTGGTGGTCCAGGGATTTCTTCATGCAAAATTTCATGTATACGTCCTCTCATGTCTCGTGGAATTCGTGGATTGTCTTTTCTTTTTCTGAGATGGTCTTCGAGCAATGAAAGTCCCAATTTTTTGAGGAAGTTTTTTCTGAGATTCGTTTTTTTTCTTTCGATTCCGTTATTCAACATATATATAACAAAAGCATTTATGCCAGCATGGTTCAGAAAAAAAAAATACTGTAAGAGGCCAGCGTCTAGAATTGCGGGAGACATCGTATGTTCTTGCAAGTTTGTCTACAACATCAACCCCGCTTTTTGTCGCATTAAAAACGTTATAATCGAAGGTTTTAGACGTATAAAACCATATAAAAAAAATATGAAATGTAACTATAAACAACAAGAAAATACAAGGGAGGGCACTTACTTTTTAACGACGTCCTATACAACGTGGGGTTAAAAACGCCCGAGACCATTTTGCGCACGTGCTGACACGACGGCGGCGCGCGCGGCACTGAATCAACGTTGTCACGCGATGCGGCAATGTTCAAACTCCAGCTACTGAGAAAAGCAACTTACTAAGTTGCATTTTAAAAAGAAATCTGTGTATTTTAAATGGATTGGGGTTAAAATAACCCCACCTTGTATGCCGAAGGTTAACGATCAAGCACAAAACCTAAAAGTAAAAAGTGACACAATGGGGCATCAAGCGATATAAAAGTGAACTATTAACCCGCCACTGGTGACGTCAATTTGACTTACAGCATTGGTGACGCCGGTCTCACGTACCCGGATTTTCCAACTTTTTACATAATTAACTATACATGCTACTTTCCGTTAGTTGAGTTTTAAAGATTCGTATTTATTTGACAATAAAACAAAGTATTTTCTTATGAAAATACTTTGTTTTATTGTCAAATAAATTCTTGATTTATATCAAGTCTCGTTTATTAGTCTTTTCACTGTAGAACTTAGAACACTTAAAATTAACATAGTTTTTCACATATCTTCTTAAAAATTAAAAAAATCACAACAATGATATTTTTTTTCTAAATCAGCCCTTTATAGTGTTATGACACTAGGAACTTTATATAAAAAACAAAAACGGTTATACTTCTCCCAAAAAAAATATTAAAAAATACACTCAAAAATCATGGGTCCACAGCCAAACAGTCTCTGCAAGACGGCACTACATGTTCGAGACACAAATATTTCTTACATTTGTGGCAAGTGTATTTCGTTTTTCTGTTTTTTGCCATCCACACTCATAACATCGACCATTTCTTGAAGGACCAGCCGTCCCAAGTCTGTCATCGATCTTCAAAATTTCTGAAAGTCTTTGTCTCAACAATCGAGGCAAGTTCATCTGTGTCTGTCGTTCTCTTATATACGATTCAATTAGTATCATGGCCAAACTCTCAATAAAATGACGGCGTTTTGAGTTTTGATTATTAGCTGTATAAATCACCTGACTGTTTATAGTGCTGACATTGAGCAAAGCGTAAAAAACTACCATAGGCCAGCGCCTTGTTGCTCTGGCATAATTGTAATTCGCGCATAAACGATCAACGACATCAACCCCGCCCTTGGTGTAATTGTAGCTCAAAATTATATCGGGTTTTTTGAGTTTCACCATCCACTTTATCATCATTGTGCATACTGATCAATAGGACATTCTTTCCTGCCTTTGGAACCGTAGTTTATTTCCGAGAGACATCCTGAAACAAGGTGATATAATTATAAAAACTTAATAAAATCTATTACAAATATTTATATATACATACAAATATCTATTAAAAAAAGCTCAATCATGAAATAATACAATCAAACAATAAAAATATAGTAAAAGAAAATAAATAGCTAAAAAGAAATTAAAAATTGAAAAATCATCTTTTACCTTTGACTTACGTAGTCGGTGACCCCGGTCTCACGCGCCGGGTTGGAGCCAAAACTCCGAAACGGGATGGACTGACGGTGGGGGGTGCGCATTGAGGCAGCTACTCGAAATCACAACACAAATCGATTGCTAGTGAGAAAGTTATTCGACTCGAACCACCCGGTCTCACAGACATATACGTCACCAGTGACGGGTTAAGAAACTGGTCTTTGGAGATGACATAGTTTTTCCTGTAGATTTCAGATGTCACTGTAACTCAATACCGCCAAATTTCGTTTAGTGTCACTTTTGTTTTCAGTGTGCGAATGTGATGAAGGTATATTTCTGAAAATATTTAGAATGCGATTTATTAGACAAAAATTTTGGCATATATAGCCAAAAATATTGAATAATAACATTCTCTCTCGGCTAATTGACATCATAGTTACATATAAGAAACGTGTCTTATCAAAGTGACTCTCCTCAGGGTATCAAAAAAGATAATTTCAAAGGAAAATTGGCAATTGCAATGTTTTACGCGATTTGGATCCATATATTGTTATTTCGATAGCTAAAATTACTCTATTATTTATGTAAATAATAACACAATTCAATAAATAAATAACCTTAAGCAGGAAAGAGGAAAAAATGACTTAAAAGTGATTTGAAATGTGCAAATGAGTAGCTAGCAAAATTCACAGTGTATCTAATAATATATCCTACCTTTGTAGCAAGATATCATATCCAACTGTGATTTAACAATATGATATTAATCAGTGACACGACCTCAAAGCTCAGGCGTGTAGTATAAACGGACCTATCTATGTTTTTGTAAAACATCCTTCAGACGGGATTGTCGCGAACGGGCGCGGCGAGCGGCACGTGCGGTTTTTTGAAAAAATACTCCCGGGCTTCCGCCGGGACATCAGACGCGTTTTATTGCATCTCCGGAAGCGCCACGGGCGCCATCTTGCCACAAAAAAATCACCCGCCATACACCATACGATTGGAATATCATAACTTCATTTGGAAGCCGCCGACATGCAGAAATGCGTGATATTAAAATTTATGATCGTATCTATCATTGTTAAAGGTAACAATGGTGTATAAATATATTTTGAGAGTGGTTTTAAAGGGGTTAATGGGCTCGATTGCGTTTCTTCGTGAACTTAAATCGGAAATTAGTGCGTGTGAACGACACAAGGCAATACGCTTGAGCGGAATGTGAAATGAACGGTTGTCACTTTTTCGCATTAAAACTACCCACCAAAGGTAAAGCGTCTGAATCTAACACCGCACGAAATGTGTTCCAATTTATTCGGACTAGTGTAAGTTCGACAGGTAGTTTTTATCGACGCTCGTTCATTTCATATTCCGGTCTAACGTATTGCTCTATCTCGTTCGCTTGAACTAATTTCAGTTTTAGTTTACAAAGAAACGCAATCGGGCCCAATGAGAAGGTATTTGTACATAAACTTTAACGTTTTATCTTAGAACAGGCAGCAACCAAGTTAAGTAGGTACCTCAAAATAAATAGCATTTTTGTGATGTCACCTACCGCTTTATATATATGATTATTATTACACGACTGCCCAACAAAAAAGGAGTGTAATATATTTAAGTTTCATCTATGTATGTATGTTTTCCGTTTTTTTTTTCCCTATAACTTCTAACTAAATTTATTAATTAATTAGATATATTATTACTATATATGCAGTCATACATTAGTATAATTCTATTTCATTATTAATAACACATCTATAATACCTATATATTTATGCTGTAATTATCATAAGTTAAATGTATATATATATATATATATATATATATATATATATATATATATATATATATATATATATATATATATATATATATATATATATATATATATATATATATATATATATATATATATATATATATATATATATATATATATATATATATATATATATATATATATATATATATATATATATATATATATATATATATATAATATTTGATTGGTTTTTTGTAAAATCTTTTTTTAAAGAATTCGTTTAAAGGATGACACTTTGATGAAAAAATAAAAATAATAAAAGCCACTTACATAGCTGGAAGGTTTTCCCGGACTGGACTGGGAAATGCTTATTGTTTAAACGAGATGTATTTTTGGATGAGTACCACTTTCGACGGTACACTGTAGGTTTAATTTATTTAATTAATTATATAATTAATAATATATATATATATATATATATATATATATATATATATATATATATATATATATATATATATATATATATATATATATATATATATATATATATATATATATATATATATATATATATATATATATATATATATATATATATATATATATATATATATATATATATATATATATATATATATATATATATATATATATATATATATATATATATATATATATATATATATATATATATATATATATATATATATATATATATATATATATATATATATATATAAGTATATATATATATATATATATATATATATATATATATATATATATATATATATATATATATATATATATATATATATATATAAGTATATATATATATATATATATATATATATATATATATATATATATATATATATATATATATATATATATATATATATATATATATATATATATATATATATATATATATATATATATATATATATATATATATATATATATATATATATATATATATATATATATATATATATATATATATATATATATATATAAGTATATATATATATATATATATATATATATATATATATATATATATATATATATATATATATATATATATATATATATATATATATATATATATATATATATATATATTGTAGCGGTATTGGCTTTTCCGGCGAGAAAAACAGTCGGAAAACCCAATCTCGTTCGCGACATTCAATACGAAAACACAACATGCCTTTGATCCGCGCGCGGCGGCGTAGTGTTGGACATCGATTGAGCGACGGATCGACCCGTTATCGATCGTGCGATCATTTAGCGATCTGATTGTGTACGAATAGCACATAAATAAAATAATTTCGAATAAATTCGGAATTATGTCAGAATATAATAATGATAAATAAAAGTAATATTCGCATGTTTTAAAATTTATTATTTAGACTGTAAAATATTTGGTTCTTAAAAATAATTGAAATATAGAATATAATACAAAAATAAATCAGGAAATTTAATGAGAATAATTACGAAATTATTAGTTCGCAATAGAATTTCATCTCGTTTTTGGGCGGGAAAACGAAGTTCGTTGACCCGCGGATTACCTCGCAGATTGTAACAGGGTCATTCGTTTTCCGGCCTTCAAGCAAACCACTTCAAATAATCAAGAGATCCCGAGGAAATGGTCGTCGAACCAGTGTTACGGATAACTCGGTGAGTCCTGTTTAATGCTTGAGAGTTAGGGGAAACCCGCTTTGGGGTTCCCGATTAACGATAGGGAGAGTGCCGGCCGGGAAGATCGGACCACTGACGGGGGGCCGCTGCCCTCAGTCCTCCCTGGTCCAATCTGTCCTATCCCCTGGCCGCGCTGAGTGTTTCCTAACCCGAATATTGTGATCTGTGCAGGGATCTCTTGAAGGCGACCATCTGCGGCGTCTGGATCGCTTGAAGGCGACCATCTCCGGCGTCTGGATCGGGAAGGCGACCAATCTCCGGCGTCTAGATCCCTGGAAGACGACCAACCTCCGGCGTCTGCATCGCTGAAGGCGACCTCAAGGGAGGCGATATAGGGCGAGCACAGCGGCGAGATCTGGCGGGCATCAACCTCAGCTACCCCCAGTTCCGGGAACGCAGATCCCCGGCGAGAAGAACCGTTCGGGCTCAAGCGGTGCGGCTAAAGACGAGGGAAGCCGTCCCTACAGACGTCCAAGGAGTAGAAGCTGACGGAGGCCTCGCAGGCGCAGTGCCCGGACTGGGAGTACTCTCGGGGCTATCCCTCGTTCACACGTTTTCCCCCTGGATCGTCAACGTCAACGTCCTTTTATTTTAACTTTACATTTTTATCTTGTCAACGTTTCTCTATTGCCACTTTTATATTTTTATCTTTCAAACGCCTTTTCATTTTATTTTATAATTTTATCTGGACGTTTTGTTGTTTTATCTTTTATGCTTTTTTATAAATCGTTCTTAATTTAACTTTTAAAACCTCAATAAACACAAACTATTACTGAGCTGATTGTTTCCGATTTCTCATTAAGGAGCCGACCCTCGAGATCAGGTCTCTGCTCTTCTCTAGTTTTGAGTTACCGGTCATAGATTACTTTATTCAATCTTCGGTTATCATATCGTTAAATTGGTCGATTTTAAGTGTTTCGCGAACGTACGATACTTAATCGGCGCGGTGAATATATTGCCGCGGCCGTTATACGACAATACATACTAATTGACGTTTTCATACCTAAAATAACCCTTGTTAAAATCTAAAACTATAAATACCTAAAACTATTATTTATAAACGTCACAATATATATATATATATATATATATATATATATATATATATATATATATATATATATATATATATATATATATATATATATATATATATATATATATATATATATATATATATATATATATATATATATATATATATATATATATATATATATATATATATATATATATATATATATATATATATATATATATATATATATATATATATATATATATATATATATATATATATATATATATATATATATATATATATATATATATATATATATATATATATATATATATATATATTAATAATATTATATATAAATATAATATTACTCTTATATTACTACTATAGTATCTATCTTATATTTTTTTTAAGACACGGCTGCTATTAAACAAACATTACTAGACTACTGCCTCGACACAGGCCTAAGACTAGTGAGGCAGTATAATCCATATGGGCCTGTACCTTTATTTTTAAATTTATGATTGCTTAAGCACTTAACTTATTTCTACTCCACTACTAGTTTTAATCAATAGTTAGCAATCAATTAATTATATGTTAGGAAAAAATAAATAAATAAATAAAGTAATCAACATTATTCTCACTTTATTAGTTGTCTGTTGCACAGTTAGGTAAATGTATTTACCGACAAATAAAATATTATCAACATTATTTTTTAAACATGCCCATCTATCAAATATCAACTTATATCAATATCTAAATCAACAAGTCACCTATTATTAAGACGAGAGCAGTTACGTTAGTACATATCTAACTATGTAGCAAAGTCTTATTGTAGGTTTAGTACTATTGGTATTCAGTCTTACAAAATTACTTGTTTGTATCTTTTTTTATTTTTTATTCATTTGTTTCAAACATAACTATAAAACACATAAAAATGACATACCAAGTAATGGTGCGAAAAAACAACGGCCCACATTCAATTTCAATTTTCAATTTCAATTTTCAATTTCAATTTATTTCCAAAAAATCTTAACAGATTGTAGAAACTTAATATTTAGGTACATTTAAATTACAGTATATTAGTTCATTTTTACAATATTTAAATTTATCACCACGTACATACAGTTACTTCTTTATTGCTTTTAGTATATTAGTTCAGTAATTAATACAGTATATTAGTTCGTTTTTACAATATTTAAATTTATCACCACTTTCACATGACCATACTCAGCGCATACCCAACTAGGCCAAATATAGCCTGTATCTGGGCATACGACTTATTTTCTGACTTAGGTGGAGAAGCCTAACTGACGTAGGTACTCATATAGATACATATACACATACACACATACATATACATATATACACAAATATATAAATATAACGATCTAAATATATTATAGTATTATTCTTTTGCATTATATTACAATATAGTACATTTTGTTTAATATCTTATATCATATTATATAGTATAATAGTAAAGTTATGCAGAAATATTTTATTTTTTTTGATATGACTTGCAGAAGTTCGTTCTCTGTCCTTGAACGACCTATATCGTCAAGAAGCCATTTTTTAATAATAAAAATTAATGAAATAGTATTTTCTATTTCCTTTATTTTGTCATCAAGACGGTTGAATATTTTAGGTGCTATATAGTTGATCTACATAGGTATAACAAAAATTTACTCCTAATTGGCAAATAATTAAATGATTATACGATTGATTATATTTGCAAGGTCCAATCAGTCTTAAGTTGATCAAATTCGCAGTGATGGTAAATATATATATATCAAATTTTGTTCTGTACTTTCCTTGTATGCCCATAAAAAAATGTCTCCCCTACCTTACCGTGACTCCTTCTAGGAACTACATAAATGATTACAGAATCCGCCAGACTTTCTAATATTAAGTTACAACATGAGTAGGTACGCGTAGTTTGAATATTTGTAGATTAGATTAGTTTGATCATGTAACTTGCAGATTTGTAGAATAGTTTAAATATTGTCTTTATCATAACCATACAAATGTAGTTTTATTATTTTCTCTATAGTAACCATTCCGTCAAAAATCAGAAATGCACCAACCGTTTCTACTTTTCAAGTCTCTCTGAAAAATCATTTCATGTCCCTAAATTTCTAGGTAACTCATCCCTTTCTATCCTGTCCTGCGCTCCTTGCAACTATTCTCTAAAACCTAAGTATATTTTTTAAAAGTTATTCTTTTTTTTTATTTGAATATTATTTGTTAAGTATTCAGTGTTATGTTTATTTTACTCTACTGTCTCCTACATTCGGTAAGTTCCACGAAGGTTGGCTATACGAGTAAATACTTTGAGCAATAAGTTCGGCAGTTGTATGTTTTGTCTTAAAATGTTAATTAATAAAGAACGTCTAACTATCTACCTATGTACAGCCTTTTTGAAAATTGAATAGTAAAATATAGGATACCATAAAAAAGGGCTGCAAGCCTCTGGATCTTTTTCTATTACCCGATTTATATATTTTTGAAAGTTAAATACGCTTGAAATTGGTAAAAATATTCAACGCGTCTCCGCTAAGCTCTCGCCGACAGCCAGG
The DNA here is from genome assembly GCA_944548615.1 of Micropterix aruncella. NCBI lineage: Eukaryota > Metazoa > Arthropoda > Insecta > Lepidoptera > Micropterigidae > Micropterix > Micropterix aruncella. Next base: position 28,347,082 of record OX155956.1, read on the forward strand.
ATCCCACGATAGCGGGTGCGAAGGAATAAAAAAGGATCTGTACGCGTTTGCGAGGGGAGGAACCGGGGCGCCAAGAAAAACACGTTTTTCTCATTCGAAGTGTCTCCCATTATTAAAAGTACTCAGACATTGCCACGTCGACGCAGACACTTTCGGAGGGCTCAACTTTGAGACCTGGACACATTCGGAAGCTAAATTTAGTCCCTTAATTAGGATGTCAGCCCGCGCGAGACAATAAAGTGAGAGGAGACAATACCGCGGGGATTGATGCGTGCTTCAGACCTTGTTTGAATTACGCCAAGATACTATAAATATAATACCTATTTGCCCAATTTCTATGCTGTAATTACACTGATAGATTCCATTAGATAATTTTATATTCTATCAATGAAAATTATGGAATACATTGTACCTATACTCGTACATATTGGTACAGCTACAATGCTTATCGTAAAAGTAGAAAGTAAATTATTACAAAATCTACAGAATCTGAACCTACACACAGCGATAAACTTATGGTAGGGTAAGGTCAACTACGGTATCCTGCTCATCGCATATGTAAGTAGGACCAAAATATATGGTATGTATTAAAAAAAATCGGCTGTGTCTCCCCAAGCAGACCCCCATCCCCCGAGCCTTAACCCTCACCCTCAACCCTCCCCTAACCCTCCTCCTCCTAATCCCAATATCGGAAGACGAGGAATATTTTAGATCCCCCCAACCACCCCCCCCCCCCCCCCGGTGATGATTGATTATGACAACAAATCTAGTACATATAGTATTTTGTAGCATTTCCGTTGTAATAAAATTGACATGGTGTTTCTCGGCTAGCTTCGAGCGGCTCGACGTTATTATTTGATTAAAATGGATGTTTGTACTCTTTATTGCGAAATTGCACAATGAGCGGGTTTATTGTCACACGACAATCTCTTCTAACCAACCCTACTATGAAGTGTTTATAGACACATACATATTATGTATGTGTCTGTGTCAAATGTGTGTAAGTGCGTGTCTTGTTATTGCATTCGATTGACAGCATTAAAATGCAATTCGTATGTCGTCTTGTTTCTGTCGCTTGTATAACAGATAATCTGCCTTTTAAACCGAATAAATAGGCATTTTATCGTCAAAAATAATTTTGTTGTATTTGTCTCTCCAAAGAATACAAATTAAAAAATATTTATAAATAGGATAGAAAACGAATTTGCCGCGTAAAATTTGTAGCACCCGACATTGAAATAAGAAGAACCCCGAACTTCAATAGAGACGACGGTTACAAACTCTCTTCTACATGAAACCCTCTTTTAAAATGTTCCCGCCGCCGAACGCCGAACGCAAAGACATAAAACAGGATACAGTGTGTGTTGTGTGCAAGACGGATTTTCAAAATTCCCGCGCTCCGAGTCCGGCCCCCCACCACCGTTATAACCTACGCAGTGGCGGCAGCGGTATGCGGCTTACCCGCAAAACAACGGATTGACAGCTCTTCAGTCTACCCTAGACAACGGCGGCTGCAACGTCACCGAAACGTCGGGTGCTACAAATTTCACGCGGTAAATTCGTTTTCTATCTTATTTATAATATCAAACAACCGCGATAGTCTTCGATTTTATAAAAAAATATTTGTTAATGTACGTTACAAGATTTTTTCAGAAATTTTTAACCCTTTGATGACCATAAGCTTTGCGATGGGTAGAGAAGGGAAAAAATTAATACATACATCTGTTAAAGGGGTATGTAAATAATATGTATAATATAAAGTTTCTTGAAAATTTGTTTTATAGGTTTTGCAGAAATTGATGGCAAAAATGTGTCCCTGTGGTCCATAACAGATGCAAGTTACCACTTTTTCTTTTTTTTTATTTTATTTATTTATTATTTACCTCAAAGCCAGTATGTAATAAAAAATAATTAAAATTGAAAAAGATGCGAAAAATATTATTTTTTTTTTATAAAATGTAAATGTTTAAATATAAAATGTTTTTTTTATAAAATGCGTTGTATTTTTAATCAATAACTTACTTTTATTTTTTTTGTTTTAGCGAATATTGAGATTTTGTTGTCTTAATCGCATTGAAAAAATATAATTTATAAATTATTCGTATTTGATAATTTACAAAATATTTTTTTAAGTTATGGGACGCATATCGCCGCTGTAGAGGTAAAATTCAGTAAGTGCAGTTTTTGGCAAAAATGTCTTTTTTTCACTGTCTACATCTACGACCCAAAATGTATGAGTGGAAATTATCAGTAAGTGACTAAAGTACATTATAAAGAAGATATTTGTAGATTCTATGTAATTTAAGACTCAATTAATCAACACTAAAACATAATTATCTCAGAACTTACAATTTGTTGGTTAATACGTTTTACCTCTACAATGACGATATGTCTCATGATCCTTAAATGGTTACATAATGTCACTACAACAAATGCTTTCCATCACCTAATTTTCAAAAGGGCATGGCATAAAAATGTAATTCAGACTCGCGTGAAAGTTTACTTGTCAAGTTAGTGCGCTAAGAAGAGGCGGCCGGCTCGATCGCTGTAAAAGGTTTGGTTATTGATTATAAAAGATGTTCTCATTAGCGGTGGGCGATGCTTATCCGACTATATCGAGCCGATCGCGTGGGACGGCCATATAATGATGTCAAAAATATTTCCGAACGCGCTGAATGAATATTCATCCGTATGATTATTATGTGACCATAAATCCCGGACGGGGAGATATTAATCTCGGAGTGTCCGCTTAATTGCTCGCTGGGAAAGTGATTATCTTTATAATGCACCAATTATTCGCCCGTACCCCTCAATTTACAGACTCGCGCGCACGCCCACGCCTTTTTTTTTGGTGCATTCGTTTACCATCTTATTTAGTAGAGTCTCTGAAGAGACCGCTTAGCGGTGTCTATTGAAGTCAAATCACGCGACCAGCCTGAGACATCGATAGAGGAATAGAAAGGGAAAGCTGCATATGCCCCTCCCCCCCCCCCTCTATCCTTGTTTAGTCGCGTAAATATATCACTATGGCAACGCTCATTTATAACTATGGCACCGCTTCGACGCCATAATATATCTGCTATGTGATGATAAACGCACATGCGCGACGAGAGAAGAATAGACGGAGTCCATATGCAGCTATCTCTTTATATTCCCCTATCGTATTCACTCACAATCCACCTTCGTACTCCCGCAGTCTATTCTAGTATGTCAATGTGCAGAACTTGTTTTCGTTTATTTTCCATAAATTAAACTACTGTATTAATAATTAATACAGGAAGTCCCAGAACTGGACCGACAGACTTTAGATAGTAAAAACTTTGGTCAAGAGCTGACTAATTACTAAAACATGTCATTGTGTTTAATAAAATATCGTAATTTTCGAGTTATATAAAATTTTTGAAATTTCACTCAATTCAATCTGTTGACTCTCTTGAGTAAAAAGAAAAGTTTTATTGGTAACTTTAAACATATTTTTAAAAAGAAACACTAATCGTAATTACCTTTATTCCTCAAAAAAAAATGTAACAAAAATTCAATATTAGTACTATTTTTAATTCATTTAGAACTATAAGATTTGATGAACACCAGTATCTTGTTATTTAGGTAGGACTTTACCAAAGCTGTCACCACCTACTATAGTTTTTAATGGTAATATCCAAAAAAATCTCTAAAATTTTGAATAATCTTTTTTTATTCTTTTTTTATTTATCCTATTTTTTTAAAGTTACATAAAATAGATTGCGTTCATTTTTTTAACACATTTTAAAAGAATACATATGATGAAAATCGCGAAAGGGCATTATTTTTTCAGGATTACATCACCCCACTAGGTATACGCCTGTGTTGGGGTGATCAAGTGACAAAGTTCTGTGGTATTATTTGCTGAGCCTTTACGCCTTGCCTGCTGTCCTTCTTCCGTCTCATAAAAAACAATACGTAATACAGGGTGTTCGGCAGACGGTTGTACATACGATTATGACGGACAAGTGAGGCCCTCACCTACATGCTTGGCCCCAAAAATTTAACCTAGGCCTCACAATTTTTTTTTAATGATTTTTTTTGTAATATGGCGAAATTTTTCATTTACATGGCTTTAAACTCCATTAACTTCATTTAAAACTGATAAAATAGTCAACATTTTTTTTTATTCGTATCTACATTAGTAGCAGATTGATAATAAAAAAAAATTTGGCTCAGATAATCACCATTAAAAAAAATTAGCCCTAAAGTACAAAAACACTTTAAAAATAATCTTAAATGTCAATTTCTCATTGCATTAAAAAAAAAAAAAAAAGAGGTAGAGCGCTTCAAATTTAATCAAAACATCTCTAGGTTATGCCCTTTCTATTGGTATACAATTTACGTATTTTATTTCAAAATAACAGGAGGTATTGATCATTTCACCAAAACTGACGTAAATTGCTGAAAAAAAAACAGGGCTATTTTTTTTTAATGGTGGTTGTCTGAACCAAATTTTTTTTTTATTATTCTGCTAGTAATTTAGATACGAACAAAAAAAAGTTGACTGTTTAATCAGTTTTAAATGAAGTTAATGGAGTTTAAAGCCATGGAAATGAAAAATTTCGCCATATTACAAAAAAAATATTTTAAAAAAATCGTGAGGCCTAGGTTAAATTTTTGGGGCCAAGCATGTAGGTGAGGGCCTCACTTGTCCGTCATAATCGTATGTACAACCGTCTGCCGAACACCCTGTATAATTTTTCATAATATAATATAAATAATGTAATATAACATATTACAATATAATATAATATCATATGTTGTAACATATAAAATAATGTATCATATTTATATATATATAATATAGTATAACATAATAAAATATAACATATTTTAATCTGTATATATATATATAATATAATATAAATAATGTAATATAACATATTACAATATAATATAATATCATATGTTGTAACATATAAAATAATGTATCATATTTATATATATATATAATATAGTATAACATAATAAAATATAACATATTTTAATCTGTATATCTGTATATCCATAATTTACATCTATATATCCTATAATTTGGGTTAGAAATAAAATATTTTAATATATCATACTTTCTCTATATCATACTTTCTCTAGTATAATTTGAGAGCCAATGAGACACCCGTCTCTTGAACTAGTTGTCGGTTATGTTTAAAATCTGTCCTGTGTACGAGTTAAATATATTATAGAGTTTAGGTCCGAGATATGCGTATTGTCGTTGTCCGTATACAGTCCTCATTTTTGGTTGAATCTGTTTGTCTTTGTGTCTAGTGTTGTGTTTGTGCTCTGGTTTGTCTTTATCCGTGTTCCTCAGGAGGTCCCTCTGATAGCGCACGAGAACAGCGCGTATGTATAGTTGGCGTACGTCAAGAACTTTAAAGTCTGTAAATGGGAGCGATATGGCTTCTTGTTAATGACTCTGAGCAAAGCCTTTTGCCCTTTGACCAGTGGGTCAAGATTTGTTCTTGCCATGCCATCTTATCTCATAAAACTAAAAGTTTAAATAAAGATGAAATAAAATACCCTGACAATAAGCTATAGCTCTTACCTCCTAAATGGCACTAACACACCCCAACAGTTAAAAACTGTAAATAATTATTAACCTATAAAGACGCGCGAGTTCGTTTTCTTAGTAGCTGCAAATGCGACGTTGTCTTTCCGATTAGTGCATTTCATTCAGTCCGCCATCAGCCTCAGAGCGCGCGACACGTGAGGGTGCGCTTGGGTATCACACATCCCCACTTTGTATGGCTTTTTTCTATGGGTTCCTAAGAAAAGACTTAACAAATTATACATTAAAGGAAAAGCTGAGTTGTTTTAGTTTTTGAATAACAGTCTATTAAAATGTATAAAATAAATATGTGTTTTACATTAACCTAATTATTATTAGATGTTAAAATAAATTTCCTATTAATAACTGTCATAAAGCATTATTTTTTTATTTTATTTCACTTTATTTTCGGGGTATTTCAAACCTTACCTAGTATGGCATGTAAAATTTAGTCACCTAGTATCATCGATATATTATGTTCACTTTGCATATTGTCGAAGACTATATGCAAAGACTCTCAGAAGGAGGTTACCGCAAGGTATAACGGACGATCAATTGTGCGCTGGCAGCTTAGAAGGAGGACGAAACTCTTGTGGAGGCGATAGTGGTGGACCTCTGCAAGTGACAATAGCTGACAACCAATGCCTCTTCAACATAATCGCCGTCACCAGTATTGGAAAGAGCCCTTGCGGAAGTGCCAAGGGACCTGGCATATACACTGCCGTGAAGAGTCATGTGAAATAAATGGCGTTTTAGGATTATGTCTACCGCCGGAAAATCGTCCAAAAACTGACGGGGATTTGTCAAGAGGGAAACTATCACAATTTTGTATAATGTCGGAACAAGAGACTGTATGCTGTATTCAACACAGCCCCATGAGCAATAACACGAGATCATCAGAAAACCAGAATAAATCCAATAATGCATCTTCTACATCACTGCCTACTACAACAACTACCAATAAATCACCGATCTCTACAATAGCTCCAGAAAAACCTTAAACATCACCACAAGCCATAACTACCATTTTCATAAATGACAGTGTGGAAAACAATGACAGCCATTGCTGTGTTGGCGATTAAGAAATTTATTTTATTTTATCTGCATCCAAACTTTTCTCTGGTCGTAACGGTCTCCGTTCCATCGGGTTCAGAAGAGGGAGGAAGAGAGAGTGCACCCGTGGTCGCGCGCCCACCTGTGCACTATAATATAGTCTGCGCACTTGACTGCTTCCGAACAATGGACTCTGAGAAGACTAAAGAAGTCACTAGAATCTACAATGCAGTCGCTATGGCCGAACACGGCTAGAAGGATATAAAAAAATATATTAGCTAAATATGCCCTCACATACAAATAAGTTGGCTCCACATTTTCCCTTTGCTCGTAAATCATGTGACAGAGAGAGCAATAAATTGCATACTGTGCGAGAGAATAGGGCGCCTATATTCTGCGCGGCAGCTCCACGCCGGAAACGGTCGGCTGTCTGCCAGCGGACTGCGACCAAACTACTACTGGTCGGCTTTCAGTAGTGCTTATGAATGGGTCATTTTCTCGCCCGAAAGGCCCATCATTGGGGATCATATATCGATGCCTAGTATACGGAGGGTTAAATTACCGTCAATATTTGGAATTCAAGGAATGGGGGATTATCTCATGCAACTACGTCAGAAATAAAAATTTGGCGACAATACCTTCAGGCCGCGCCTTTTGTACCACCATAGAGTGGCTAATTAGGACACGCTTTGAACCAACGATGTGTTTGTGTTTCGCTCGTTGATCGTGGTGCGCATACTCGTGCGATTTCTGACAATTACGGCGCAGCCTATTGAGAGGCCGTCCACATATTACGTAATCACGTTTTTGGGATTGCCGACACCCCCTACCCCATGTCAACAGACGTAATTAGCGGCCTCCCCCCCCCCCTCCCTGCCCTTAAAATTACGTAATCAATGAAAACTAAGCAGAACTAAATAATGTTTAATTATTAACAATGACATTAAAGGACGTATGTTAATAGCTTGGCACGGACGACGTTTAGGTTGATTTTTCAAAGTTAAGGGATCCTTTAAGGGTTCATTCACTGGAGACACTACCCTATCTACGCACATCGCGGCATCTTCGGCGCGGCACTGCGGTATTTCCGTGCAGATTTAGACCAAAAAAAATGAGATGAGGTGACCAAAGTTGACTACGTAATCAGGAAGAACCCCTCCCCCCACGTAATCAAGCGTAAGCTTCAGATTCAACCCCCCCCCCTCCCCTCTCGGTGATTACGTAATATGTAGACGCCCCTGATCAGCTTTAGTAAGTGTCTTTTAAGAAATCATACGTCTCTAATTCCGTTAAATTATATATAGAACGGATGACTCACGAACGATTCGACTAAAAGACGGGCACCGACCGCTCTTTCCCAAGAGTCACTGATTAATACATCTCATTTTTTGTTTCTTCTTCGCTGAGACGCTCGTGTCCAAATATTTCGTATTGAATACATTACAAAGTAGCCGGTATTCGGCTATAATGACATTAATTATTATCAATGCGTCTCGTATAAAAGTTTTCACTGCGCTCTCTCGGCGCGTCTCTGAAATTTATGGAGCTGCTGTGAGATGTTATGACTATCGTTTCGTTAACTTTCGGTATTCGGTATATTTTATACGGAGCTGGTTAAGGAATTCGCATACTCAATCAAGAAGCAATCGGAATTTTAAGAGCTTGGAGGAGAGAGAGTAAAGTTGAATATGCGAACACATATTGGATAGCGGAAGTAAAGTTTCAAAATCCCATTTTGCTATCCAACAGCGTTACTTTCTCCGCATGATCCAGCAAGCCATCAAAGTAAGAATAACCCCGATCTTCAATGGAGACGAAGGTTACAAACTCTTTACTGCGTGGAAACCTCTTCTTAAAATGTTTCCAATGCCCATTGCCGAGCGCAAGGACGAGACACAGGATACAGTAATGTGCACATCGGTTTTTCAAAATTCGCGCGCGCCGACCGCGCCGCCCCACACCAACAACTCTCGTCGCCATTTTAGCCGAAAGAGAGTTGTAGAAAAATAACAGCCGCAGGATTGCTTACAGCAGTCAAAAAATATTACCCCAAAAATAATATTTCCAGTACTATTTCCAAGCAGTCAGTACAGAAAGTGAACATTTGTATTTATAATTATTTTTTTTAATGAAATATTTGTGGTATGTATATTTTTCCATATAATTGAAGATACAAGTATATTTCCGGAATGTACTCAATCATACCTTTGATTTTACATTAAACACGATATATTATTATTTATTTACTGTCATTTGCATAGTTGGACATTTAAACAATTGTTACTTGATATTTTGACAGTTTAGGTAACCCTATGACACCCGGGATGACATACCGATTCTAACAATTTATTTCATTTATTTATTTATTTATTTATTTATAACGTACAAGAACAAAAAAATACAAGGACATGCATACTGTTGTACATGAGGAATAATTAAGAACAAACATTATTATAGCGAAAAACATAGCTCTATGCATATAAATATGCTAGCATATCCGAATGAGGCGAAACCGCACAACCAACTAGACCTAGAAGGTCTGTCTCTGGCTGTGCTGTGTTATACCAACTGTATTTTTGTAACTCGCGAACTGACGAAGGTGATCAATTTTAAATATTTCTAAATCTAACAAATGTGTTGTTTACACAAATTAAAGTAAAATTTAAAGTAGAAAAAATAAATATATATGTATGCAATTAAGGGCTAAAAATAAAGTAAACTTTACATTATATTCAATAAATTTAAGTGGAAAATAAGTAATAATATATACAAATATATGAATAAACACTACATTCTAATATATATGTTTAAGAAAATGATATGTAATATTGCACAATTTTACAAATACATATTTTTTTAAATATTCACCCTACAGTATTAATAAGGTCTTTAGTTTTTGAACGCCCAATATCTAGAAGCCAGTTTTTTACTTTACCTTTAAAAGTTACATAATTTTTCACATTTTTCGTGGTTTCACATAGTGAGTTATAAACTTTCGGGCGATAAAAAAACATTGTCTTCGGGCAAATGTGCTTTTAACCTTTGGAATTGTGAAAAATTCCTTTCCAGCATTTCTCGTTAAGTACAATTGTTGACTTCTTGCTCTGTACTCTTTAGTTTTGTGAAAGCTTACAAGGCACTGCTTAATAAATAGCTGGCAGATATCCAAAACCTTAAACTCCGCAAAGAGCTGGTTTGAACTGTACCGAGGAGGCTTTTTGTTTATGACTCTTATTAGTAACTTTTGTGCTTTTAATTGTCGGTCCATTGTTGTTTTTGTACATGAGCCCCACGCTATAATTCCATGCACCCATATACTTTGACCAAGAGCCATATACACCATTCGCAGTGTTTCTTTACTCAGTACATTCCTAAGTTCGCGGAACACGTACAGTAATTTCCTTGTTCGCGCCGTAAGCGATTTTATTTGGAATTCCCAATTTAGTTTGGAATCTATTTCTATGCCTAAATATCTAATTTTTTTTTCAATGTTTATATGCTCACATTTGCAATTATTCTGGGTTGAAGATACGTTGCAGTTAAATTGGTGAATTTTTAAGGGTAATACGTTGGAGGTTAGGTTGGGTCTGAGTGAAAATGCTAAGTACTTCGTCTTCGAGATATTGAGTGTCAATATTATGTCGATCAAGCCCTGTTTTAATACTGTTCAGGGAGCATTGCGCGTCTGTAAACGCTTCAATACCACATACTTTTATATACGTTTTAGCGTTTAGAAGTTATGGTGGAATAAAGAAATGGAAAACATACATTAATTTATTCATTTGTTTATTCGTTTATTCGCTTATTACTAATCAACATTACAGGAAAACCAAGGCATTGAAAAGTAATATTAATAAAGTTACAACCGTAATTATACAAATAAAATGACACTTATAATACTAGCTATTAAATATGAATAAATAATGAATAGCCTGCAATTTGAACGAGTGAGGGTTGATAGTAAAAATATCAAAAGCTGGTGCCATCAATTGAATTTCATTTAAGTGCCGCAAAGATGAACCATGATCTCATTACAATCCTTTTTTGTTGGGCAGACGTGTAAAAACGGCACTTAAGTGTCTTAAATGCCATTTTTACAATGACAACTAAATGGACTCGCATATATCTTCGAATAAGTATAGATATCATTTTCAATTTAGGCATAAAAAGAATCGATTTTCGACATAAAATTCATTTCGGAAAGAGTGCTCCAAATGCCATTTCCGAAATGACCTATTCAATTATAACTTTGTGACTTTATAACGAAGAAGAGGAAGAAGAGGAAGAAGACTTTATAACGGTGCAAGAAATCTGGTTCCTCTCATTTCCCAGTCTGTTTGTTGAGCATAAACCTAAAACCAATTACACCGCTCGCCGCATCACAAATTGCGCAATGCCAAGTCTAAAAAGTTTATGATGCAATTGCAGCCATTTAAACTAATAAATAAAACGGCAAGTAACTCCCGACCGAATAAAGCGATCGATGTACATTCAATGCCACGGGAGTGATGCTGAATAAAATTTTAATTAAATAAGGTGGCCCCGTAGGCGGGTTGTTTATAGGAGCCTGCGAATCATAATTCCGATGAGAGAGACTCGAGATCGCATCTCGAAAATATTTATGATTATTTCGTACGTGCCGCTGCGCGAGTTGAGCGCCTTGCGAGTATGAAAACGACCGGTGCCATACAAGCAAGTAACTAACGTGTGTTGTCATGATCTCGCCGTGTAATGTATAACTAATTTAATTATTTATATACCGTAAACTGTCCTAACTATAATCTCCTGTCCTATCAATATACCACTCCAGATTTTTTTTTATAAAATAGGCCATTCAATAGAAAAGAAAAAAGTTTTTACGATTATATTTATTTTGTAATGAACATGACTAGATGCTGAACGATTTGCTCTGTAAGTGATCAGTCGCCTGCGCGCAGTAAGATTTCGAAGGCATTTTTTGTGTTTCGTAATAATTCCTGCTATTAAAGAACCTCATCAAACTTTGTCCGGTGGAAAGGATCTGGTAAGCATCCGGAACTTCTCTTATAATTAGACTTTCAGACAACTTATTCGCCATCTATAGTTTTTATATTAATACTTGTATATGTACTTGTATAATACTTGTATAATACTTGTATATGATATTAATACTTGTATATAATACTCATATGTATTTTTGTAGGATTTATTAGAAAAGGCATTGACGTAAGCTGCATGAAGAGGTCTGGAGCGTTCTGAAAATGGCCAGAAGATGAAGATCGGATGTTGTATAAGCCCAAAGACGAGTCGAAAAAAAATAAAGCCACCAGTTCTTGAGTCTTCCAAGCGCAACACAAATAAAATATCGGAGTTTCAGAATATAAATTCGGGGCATTTAAAGTATCATTCATTTTGTTTTCTTCCTATCGTTGAACTGATTCATCTTTTTTAGTAAGGTGTAACAAAAAAAATATTTAGGAAACCTGCTGTTGAGAATCAAATAGAGAATCTGATTTAATGACATTTCTGTGATGGTACATTGTTAGGCACATTGCCACCATTCAATGTACCACTTTTCAAAAAATCACAGAAACATCCTGAGGAACTTTTTCAGGTATATGAGAACTTTTCCGTATACCAATTATAATCTATTTTGAATAAAATATACAGCAATAACATATATATAAACTACAAATGGTCATCGCTAAAATAATATAAAAATTGGTACATAGTTAGGGCAGTCTACGGTATCTATCTATTTATTTGATATTACATATATTTCATCTACGATTACACGAGGAAAAAACTATAAATTTTAAATTAAAATTAAGCGACAAATTGATTCATCGCATTCGGATGCAACCCGAGGCACGTCACACATATAATAATTAGGCGTAGGCCTGCAGTGTGATTTTATAACTTTTGCGTTCTTTATTGACTTCGCTTTCTAGCTGATCGCCGATTTTATACCTTCTTTTTCATATCGAAATGACGTCATTACGCTTCTATAAGGCACCTTTAAGGTGCTCCCTCAATGGGACCATTCACATGTAACATTTTAGATTCGATTTTGAGCATTACGTTACAAAACTGCCTCCTAACTGAAGAGCATTCGCCTGTAATGTAACATAGATTCGATTGATCGATCGATAGATTCGAGCGATCAGGTAGCGCTCCGTGTCCGCGACATGGTTACAAGTAAAGATGGGCGTTTCTCAACTCTAGTTACAAGTGGTGAGCATTGATGCTACAAGTTGTATCAAAATATTACAGATTGTATCATTATAGGTTGCGCACTGTAATGCTCGGATCTCCTCCCTCACTGATGTAATGCTCGAATCTGTAACGTTAGGGGCTCTCTAGACGACCTGTAACGTTAGGGGCTCTCTAGACGACCAAGCATGCTTGTCAAGCATCGCGTCGCGGGCTGGGAGGGTTCGTAAACCGCAGGAAATATGCAAATATTTTTTTAATTATTTACCAATAGAGCCACAACAATACATCTCCATCCATCTCGATCTCCCACATCGGCTTTGATTTTAATTATTTTACAAAATGTATCATTGTGTTTATACAATATTTCATACATTTCGTGGCAATTTTAATATCTTTAAAAATCAGACTATTTTATTATACTGACAAAATAATTATGATCAATACCTACACCGGACCATTTCACATATTTTGTTTTTCAGATGCTTTCACATTTTATGTTTTATATTATTAATACATTTCTCGATTATTTTAATAATATTAACCTGTCATTATTTTTAGAAACATTTTAACAAAATGTTCGCATATTAAGGGTCTAAATACACGTACTAAATGTATTGTTATATGATCATAATATAGCGTAACACCTTTACATATATAATAATATATGAGCTGCCTTTCAAAGGTTGTAATTTTACCGGATAAACTGAAAATTATATGTAAGAGCTGTCATCACAAGGAACTCTAGTTGCTATATACATATAAGGAAAACTAAAATCAAGTTCCTAATAAAATTGAGATAAAATCTAAACTAGGTCGGTTTACGATTATCTACATCTCCAGACCGAAAACGCATATTGAAAAACTCATAAATCGTTATACCCAACATTTGATTAAATAAATATTTTTAATTGACTTGGATGCGTTCGTTAATTACATGAAGGTGCTCATTATGAAGCGATAACTCATTAATTTATTCACTTCGGCTTTAAGCGAGACCACACGCAGATAAACGAAGATTGTATCTGAATGTCAATCCTCGGAAACCCACACAGGAATGACCTGGAAGGATGAGAACATTCTTGGAATTGTTTTTAATTAAATACGTCGATATGGCAATGGTAAATAAAATAGATGCAATAATTATACGACAATGCTCGGCAAACAATCTATCATCAAATGCTACTTCCCAAAATAACAGTATTTTACGCGAAGCGTGTAAATATGAAAAGACTTGTTTCGAACCATATTTAGAACTCGAGTTTTTACCGGATCTCAACCTTTTCAGGTTTTAGAAATAAAAAAAAGTGATTTCTGGAACACGGGCGATGTAGAGTTCTGAAAGTAATTTTGACTTGTCTGTATGATACCAAAAAGTAAGAAAAACAAAATAATGCCATATCTTCGTATTATGCGAAATCAATATGACATAACAAACAAAAATATTAAGTAAGTATGCTAACCATTAAAAAAACGCATTTATTTAATTATGATAATTATTGCAAAATTAAAACACGCAAAATTAATTTCAAGAAATAGACGTGTCAAAAATAATGAAAATAGGAATATTAAAAAAAAGCGAAAAGAGTGAATGAGATAATCGAAAAGAGTGCCTACAAGTGTGAAAAACATTCTAAAATTAGTATAATATTTAAATATTTTGTAATAAAAATATTGAAATTATAAAATACGATAAAAAATGTAAATGACGTTTTCAAAAACAGGGTACACAAAATGGTTTATCAAGGATTTCATAATGGTTGGAACCGACAGCGTTCACTCTTATCGATTTGGATCTTTAATTATTAAAATATTTACTTCTTTTCCAGTCAATTATTCATATCATCGGATGGTTTCCTTATAATTATTTTCTTTTCCTTTCGTTTTATTTTCAAAGGAAGTGATTTCCTCATAAGGTCATAACCCGTATACGTAGTAGGTACTAGTCGTGGTGGTGGCGGTAATGCATCTAAATGAATACATTATCCAATTATATCTGACTACCGTTAGCAATAAACCTACATAACTTCTTATTACAATATTTCAACAGTCAGTTCTTGCGACTGCACAAATGCATTGATTTCAAGAACGGATAGTTTGAGAAATAAAAAAGTAATATTTTTGTTACTTTGTATTTATTGTTTTATCCTATTACCGATCATTTCAACTCATCCCACGTATAAAGTATGTGTTTCAGATAATTATAAGTTTTCTTTGGATAACCATTCCGCAGATAGAGAGTTTTAATCAAATGACATGTTCAAAACTGCGTGTGTGTAAAATTAAATACTTACCTGAAATTTTCCATTCTAATAAGGTATAGGATGACTATGATGATACCACTAATGACGTCATTATAATGACTATCGAGTGATCATACATTTCTATCGCATGTTCAATTAATATGTTATTGTTATTTGTAACCCCAATAAGCCTGCAACCACTCCGTATGTGGCCCGATGTCACAGCGTGAAAAATCATAGATTGTCCGTGTGGCTCACAATATTCAATAATGAGAGAAGCCTAAAGTACCTTAGATATCGACGGTATATCAGAATTTAGCACCGTATCCATTTTTTTGATAAATCGATCAAATGTGTCCAAATACCTTAAACTTGTATTCTGTACAGGAAAAAACACACAAGTGAAAATCCTCTACATCAGCTGAAACGAAAAAAATCATTTTGCTTAATTCAAAACGCTCTTATTCTTGGCAAGAAGTGATTATGTGGCCGAACTAGCCATATTTATTGGAAGTCATATTTATGCGATCAGAAATTGTATAAGGTGGTATAGACTCTAAAATAGACTAGTTTAGTCTAGATCAATGAAAAAAAGGCTTAAAAAATTACTTAGAAAAAATAGTCTTTTTCATGTTTGCCTAGGAAAATAAAATAATTTTGGTTTAGTATTTGAGATTTATCTTTAGTTTAATTTACTAGGTCAATTTGTCCTGTTATTTTAAGAAAATTGTATTTATTTACGAATTTTCTTTATACGAGGCATTTATACTATGATACTTAATTAAATATTATGTATCATACAATCGGAGACTATAGCGGCTGTTGATATTGTATATAATATAAAAGTTAAAAAAAGACTTTACCGCATGAAGTTTGTAACACCCGAAGTTTCAACAACGTTGCAGCCGCCGTTGTCTAGGGTAGACTGTTCTACCCTAGACAACGGCGGCTGCAATGTCGTCGAAACGTCGGGTATTACAAACTTCACACGGTAAATTCGTTTTATATTTATTTTTTATTTTAAATGTTATGTATGGCTAAAGATTTTATTAACACTTAATGGAAACAAATAAAGCTGTAACCCTCATCTTAATTGTCAGTAGATTTTTAGTTTACATTACAGCAGTAATCTCAGAATATTTTTAATAATTTTAACTTTCCAGCATACCCACGTGGTTTTTAATGGTATTTTTTTAAAGATGCATGTGAGTGGTAAATCATGTCAAATATTTTAACTTTATGTGGTATGTTTGTTCATGCTGGGACATAGACTTTAGCATACTACATGTAGGGCTGCTGGGAAAATGGAATCTGTTATTACGGGCCACAGCTTAATGATAATTAAAAAATATATGCCTTATTTGTAATAGCTGGAATGCACTGAGTTATTGCCTTCCTTATTGATTATGCGTAGCTTTTCTTATGGAGGCATATTCCGTCAAAATTGCTATATGCGAAAAAATATTACCTACTGTTCCCATTCTTTATTACCGATTCAGAGATTTTGCTAATCTGTGAGACGGAGCTCTAGTATAATAGTTGTACGGAAGGGCCCGTCTATTTCTTTTTCACTAGCCGCCACGGACCGCGTACGGCATGGGTGGGTTCGTTCGAGTACATTTGTGTGCGAGGATAAACAGAATGGTCGCTAATTGAACGGATTTACAAGCGACTCTCCCTAACTGCCGACGAAATACTCGCAACTATGAAAGGCAGAGGACAATTCCAGGTTGCTGACATAAAATTAAGTTCGTAACGAAAAAAACGGTTGAGTGTGAGCATGACTCGCTGGCTAAAAGTTCCATGACTGATATGCTAACGCCTCAAAATATATGATATCCACATACATCATATACCTTATATGCAACGAGAAATTCAAGATTTGTCATTATGTCATTCAGTCGATGGGCCTTGTCAAAACCCCGTACCGTCTTCCGCTGCTCAATCGCCCTTTAGCGGGGTTTCAAGCGAGCCGGGAACATTGAGCCGGCTTTCTGGATGTGGCGTCGCATGGCTGCGTGCCCCGCGGCAGGTAACTATTTTTTCGGCCAATGGTACAGCCACCTTATGGTAATCGGCTATGCAGACATACAGACGTACATGGCATCTTCTGCGGCAAACGACAGCTGTGCTGTGATACCGCGCTGGCGGTCTGCTAATTTAGCACGGCATTGCGCGGGTACGGCTTCCGGACCGTTGCAGTTGGCGAAAATAAGAGAATTGGACAGCGCGCTATTCAATGGAAAATGTGCGCGCGGGCATATTATTGTAGAGTTGAGGCTACATATTGTGCGATATATATTCTTATCATCAAAGTTTAGAGCTGCATAATATTTGAAAATATGGTGCGTTGCAATGTGTAAAAATATGAACATTGAAATTGAAAAAATAAGACTTTCTGTACATAATATTATATTTATAATTTTCATATGATATCATCTGATAAACCGATAAGTAAGACTATAATATTTCATAAAATTAAAATATAAATAACAATATGTAACATATTTGTAAAATGTGCAATTGTCTTTTACTAAGTTATTTGTTTTAAACCCTGCTCTTATTGAATAGGAATAAATTTCACCTTTTAATGCGAATAAATTATGGAAAGTTTAACGATAAAGTTTATGGAAATTTCCTTTATTTTTTCGAGACCACGTGTTTGAATTTGATTCGATAAAATCAGTAAGTCCGGTAGAATTGTACATTCCGGTTAGAATTGTCTTAAACCCAGCTCGTGTCTTTCATGGTTATTCCAGAATCTTGAGATTTCATGGGGTTGCCAACGGTGTTCATGAATTTCTCCTTCTTCCTCGGTGTTGTGAACTTGGCGATGACAGAAGGAGTCCTTTGCTTTGAATTCGGATTCTGTTCTTGTCTCCGCGATACTATACGTTCCCTCCTTGGTATCTAGGAAACCCTCCTTGCCTGGTATCAACAGAACGTTAAAAACACGATTAGTTTGCACGTTTAAGTATATACTCGTACATACTCTTGAAAAAAAATAGTTTTTAGATAAATGAATAAAAACGTCTATATCTTTCAGTCCACCATGATGATGATGTGATGAGAAAAGTAGGCAAAGTTGGAAGATACGATAACGTTTTAAAAGAAATTTTTAATTAATAGATTGTATGCATTTTATACGTACATAAAGCCAAAAGTAAATAAATGAAGAAGTATATGAAAGGGACATAAACACACATATACATACACATAATCCTACTAATATTATAAACGCGAAATTTTGTATGTATGTATGGATGTTTGTTACTCTTTCACGCAAAACTACTGAATGGATTTTGATGAAACTTTACAATAATATAGCTTACACATCATAATAACATATAGGCTATAATTTATAAAGATAAATGGTATTCTATCATCATTATCACAATTTTCTATCACCACGCGGGTGAAACCGCTGGGCGCAGCTAGTAATATATAAATAAATAAGCTGCCAAAATAAGGTAAGCAAAGAGGAATTTAAAATTTGTTGTTTATATTTATTTTAAAAAGTAGTTCTTTTCCAATGATTGCTTAAAGGTGGAAAGCGAGTTAGCACTGTAATAGCTGGAGGAACGTGACTTCATAGTCGAGCTGCGTGTACGAAGTACGAGCAGGACAAAAATTTGATATTGTGATTTGGGATATATATTATTCTGACTTAAACGAAGTTGGAGACCATGACAACCCTATAGGGCTAAGTTACTTAACCCCCCCCCCCCCTCACCGTATCGAGGATTTTATAAAAGCCTCCTTGAGGTGGGGGGGGGGGTGAGCAGTAGGATTTTGTACGACATTTATAATAGTGAATCTGGTTCCTATATTAAGATTTTTTTATTGAAGGATTTTTTAATCATTCGACGACGGCTAGGTTTTAAAGTTTGATGCTAACATAAGTTCATGCGTATATTGTATAAAGTATTCCTGACTGTTGTACCAAACATCTAGGCAACTGGACATAATAATATTATAGCCCTTCATATCGGTGGTAAGTATACTTATATTATTGAATGTGGAAATACCCGTTCATTATACTATCCAGCTTTCTTGGTCACTTTTATTTCTATGCAAACAATTGGAGGTCGGATCTGCATCATGCATACGCCCAGAGCTCGGGACACAAGCGACCGAACACATGCCTCACTCACACGATACCCAATGCTCTGTACACATACTTACGGATGCTAATTGCTAAACTCACTGTGCATTTATCGGATTATCCCCAGCGGACAGCTTTATTTCTATCGGAGCTAATTGAGTGGTCAATGCCACTTTACGCGCTTTAACAATATTTATTCAGAGGGAATTCCGTTTTGCCATATTATAAGATATATAATATATGTGATTAATAAATCTACCTATATTTATTCATACACTCATTTTTAATAGGGAATTTATTTAAAAATATATATATTTTAGTAGTGGGTTACCACCAGGGAGACGAGACAGGTTAGAACTCTCTACCTCTTATATAGAATCCTCGCGGATGGCGTGCCGCTTTATCTTGCCGATAGGTTCACCGCGTTATCGGCGCACGACCGTCCCATGAGATCAGAGGGCAATAACCTGTTATCCATCCCTGGTCATAGCAGTGATTTTTTTTCATAATCCTTCTCCGTGGAAGCGGCACGACTCTGGAATGCTTTACCAAATGATGTAAAAACAGCCCCCAGCATCTCATCGTTCAACGCCAGGCTCAAGGAGCATATAACCTTAAAATCCATAAATTAACTAATCCACCTGTCCCCCCTCCTTTTCGCTTCCCTTTCCTTACTTCCTCTTCTTCCTTTCCTCTGCGTCCTTATTTAATTTTAGTCATTTGTTTTACTTTTTTTTAAATTATCTATCTCTTTTTAGTTTATGTTTGTTTCTTTTTATAATTTGTGTTTTTATTGTTCTTTTGCGTAGCCAACGTTCTAAATATGCTATAAACTTAAGCTATAGGTTAGCTGATAGACATTGCTGCAAGGCAATAAGCTCACCATTTTTATATAAAACTAGATCACCCGGTGAACTTCGTACCACCTAAAATTGATTTGATTGTAACTCTTCATAAGCGTTTACTGATCCTAATCAACCTTCGAAATCCAATTCATTGAAATCTATAATATGGCCGAATCATGTACGGTTTGAGTTTCGTTTGGTGATTAAATGAAAGTCGTTTGTAATTAAAATGAATTCAATGTATTTAATTTACATGATGAAATATAAATGCTTTTTCGACTTTTCCGACTTTTTCGACTTTTTCGGCTTTTTCGACTTTTTCGACTTTTCCGACTTTTTCGACTTTTTTGACTTTTTGCATTTTTTCTTACTTTTTGACTTATTGACAATTTACACATTGTACGGAATGAAAAACAGTTATGGATAGCGCAGCTGTCAAACAATACGATTGCCGCGATAGCCATCTAGAAAGTGGCCAATATTCGATTTCGATTTTTTCGATTTTCAGTTGTTTCTTTGAATTTTTCCTAAATATTTTTTTTTGTAAACCACCCCTGAATCAAGCCAAACAAAATAAAAGAAAAATAATTCAACCTAACGCACGGCGATTCATTTTTAAGTATAAGATAAAGAGTTTATTATTATTAATAATATTATATATTGGCTACAAAAATAACAGGAACAGGTATGACAAAACCTAGACGGTAGATTGTCTTGACTAAGTCTTCTACGCTCATCTCACGGCTGAAAGAACGATCACATTAAAAAACGATCGATCAGACGCTTCTTAGAAAACGTATAAGAGCATTTCCAGCCTCCCCCTCTCCCGCTCCGTCGACTGGCTGACGCGAACAATCGCTCGAAGGACATTCCCAGAGGAATCCACCTGCCTTGGCAGGGGAAACGAAGTCCATCCCAGATTTGACCCTCTTTGAGGAGGCAACCGGATAGGAGTTAAACCGCAATTTGAGCCGACCCAAGACAAGCGGGTCCTGAGTTACGTTAACCTTAAAGTTTCCTTAAGCCATCCAACACTTCAACCGAACGTGTTCAATGTGCCGAGCTCATCTATCTTCTTCTTTTTTTAATTTGATGGCTCCACCCAAAGAGGTAGTCATCTATCAACAATGCTCAATTCTCTTCGATGTCCCATAAGTTGTTACGACGATTTACTGCTGGGTAACCCGCAGTTTTTAAAAAGCCGTCACCACATCGATAACAAAATAAAATATATGTAAACATTTGAGAGATATTCACGTTGTCACTTGTTTATTATGCAAACAGCTACATAATGTGTAAAAATACGTTCAGCGTAAATTATGGTATATTTTTTACGTGCGTTTCAATTCTTTT
Source organism: Micropterix aruncella (assembly GCA_944548615.1). Classification (NCBI taxonomy): domain Eukaryota; kingdom Metazoa; phylum Arthropoda; class Insecta; order Lepidoptera; family Micropterigidae; genus Micropterix; species Micropterix aruncella. The sequence continues at coordinate 28,368,445 of OX155956.1, forward strand.
ATTTTTATCAATTAATTTCCCTGTACTTATGTTTGAAACATTTGTAGTCTTACATTTGCACTCGAGAGCAATTAATCCGGGTCACCAACCTATATATTAAAATATCGGAAACTAAGAATGCCTGCTTATTTAAATTTAATAGACTATTTAATAATTATGGAACAAAATTATTAAAACTTCTTGGCTGCCGTAAAGTAATAATATCAAAAAGGTTAAAACCAACATAAATGATTTTTGAAAATCGTTCTACGAAGTGACTGTATTTCTTCTTACTTTTGTTTCTGTTCTGTGACAAAGGGCAGGAACATGTCGTCATCAACATCATCATCATCATTTATTCATTCCATAAAAGCATTTCACAATACTGAGGAACATGTCAAATTTTACAATCATAATTTACCGGATGATAAAACCGCTTTGATAAAAAAAACAAAAAAAAAATAATTGTAATCACAGGTGACTACTTAAAAATAGTCAAATTTACAAAATAATCAATAATCAAACAATAAATAATAATCAATACAATGAAAAAGAAAAATTCTGAAACTGAAACTGAAATTAAAAACAATGTCAATAAAATCTAAAACTTAGTGCGAAAGTATAGTCATAATATGGTTATTTATAATCAAGCAATTATGAACGCAATATCATAAAAATCGTCCAGTTTGTAAAGGGCATATCATGTTGAAACTTAGAACGGGCTATCATAACTGAATGAGTATAAAAAATTTCGTGTCTGTGCTGTTGACCGTTGAAGAGTCACCTAGTCGGGAGCCACCCTGGGTGTGGAACTAGGTTATGCTTACCATGAAAAATGCATTGTCATCGGAACTCAACCAACATGTAAATTTTCAACTTCATATGGTAATATTTGAGGAATTCCCTTAATTCATCATGGACCCCATCATGATAAAAATGGAACCAATCTGGTAAAGTCCTTTCAAATAAAAATAGAATTTTCCAAAGACGGAGTTCTGAGGTAACAAACATTTAAAAAATGCAACCGAGTTGATGACCTCCTCCTTTTTTTGAAGTCGGTTGAAAAGATCGTAAGCCCGTCGTTCTATTTTTATAAAAAAATCATCTAAATTCATTGCTTGCATCTACAATGTAGTGTGCTATGCTTGCTCATGGCGAAGGTGTTGCCAAATGGAACGACCGAGACGAACCGATTTCTGCTCTTGAATATTTCATCGAGCCCTGCCGTCATTCGCAAGTGGATATTTGCGGTGGGGAAACATCCGATCTGCAACGTCGAGTGGACGGACGCTTTTAGTCCTTTTAGCAGGCACTTGAGTAATCCAGATTTTAATTAAACCGTCGGAAATGCTGCACTTCAAATGTGGGAATACTCGTGGTAGATAGATATTTAGACATACACGATATCTTTCATCTACTATGTAAGATTATATATCCAGATCCTACAAATATTGTAGACTTTTTTATTTATTTATTTAGGTAAGGTAACAGCATGAACTTATAATTAGATACATATTTTTTTTTAAACATGTTCTTATGCCGATTATAACTTACGCCGTTCGAAATGATTTGAAAAATATTTTACAAACTAAATTATGAAACAAAATATATCCATAAATATTTATTAGTTGAGAGAAAACGGATTTATACCGCGTGGAAATAGACGACTGTCCCCCCGACTCGCTTGTAGCCGGCAAATGTAACTTTGCCGGGAAAACTCATCGTCCAAGTCCAGACAGCGTCCCATTGAAGATGTCATGTAGCGCAGTCATATCCGCAGCAGTTCGCCGGTCCTCATGCGACAGCATATTAAAATGCTATAGCCTATCACGCTAAAAGTCAAATGCGAGATTTTTTGCGTCGGACTGTGCACCGGACGAAACGTCTTTAAATCTTCTCCAGTTGGGCTTTGTGCACGCTATATTGCGGAGAACAAACGGAAGACTGCTGCGGATTCAAGAATGCTGCGGACATAGCTGTTGTATAGTGTCAGTGCGGCCCTGGTGCCCGAGAAGGGCTTAGACATCCTTAAAACAAACCTGTCACGTTGCGTTCCTAGATGACATAATAATAGTATAATAAAAGAATGAAATTATGAAATAAATCTTTAATTTCAATACGTCGACCGACCGACGGAATACATTTGGCGATCAAGCGCCTAGACGATTTAAACCATACCTTAGAGATTTAATTAATGATATAATAATTTAAAATACAATCAATTTAAAATAAAATCAAAATTTGAAAGAAGAATAAAAAAAGCAAGAGCCTCAGGTCGAGGGCATACTTTTTCGAATTCAGGCTTATGGGATAAGGTTCCGAGGACGGATGGCAAAAGACGATATCGGGGAGATCCGCGGCTTAGCCGACACGATGAACGTCTTCCGGGCGTCGGGCACGAAGAGCGAAGAAGGCAGGAACGCTTGACGACGCTTGAAGAGGGTAGATGGGCGCACGCGGTGAGGCGGTCTTCGACTCTCGCCCGGGGCGGGCGCAGAAGCTGAAGCGGGCGACGGGACGCTCAACTCCTGGGAGCGCCCCCGGCGTAGGTGAGCGGCCGCTGTCACGCGTGGCCGGTGGCGAGGAAGATCTCGCTCATTGCTGGCTTCCGGCGAGGAGATGCGCGTGAACGATCGATACGCCGTTAAACGCCGACCATGCGGTTCTAGCGCAGCATCCTCGGCGAAGACATCGTATCCCCTAAGGACCCGAAGAGAATTAGGGGTCCCAAGCTTGCCAAGGATCGACTTGCTGATCGGCGTAAATGCCCAAAAGTAAAATGGCGGGTACTGTATCCGCCGCTTTTATCTAGCTCGAAATTGTCCATACCATAGATGATTTGAGTCCGATAAAAATGTTAATTTAGAGAAATATGTGGAATAATTTCTAGATTTATTTCTGCTTTACAAGCGTATTAAATTATAACTTTCTATGTTAATAATAATGTTATTTGTTTTATTTCCTTTAATCTGAAACGTAATTATCAAAGAGAAATTGTGGATTTATTATTACGCGATCCGCGATTTGGCAGAAAATGCTTGCTCTCATGGCTTTACAAAAAGAAAAAAAAAGAACTGTCAGCTGTCAAGACGTTTGACATATCGATTTAACCTATTCTCGTATCGATTTATCCCCTTTATATCGAGTAAATCGACATATGTTTCCACGCGAGGAAATGCGACTCTTAAGATTTCCTCGGCGTGACAAACCCTAGCATTCTGTACGCCATCTCTGCTTGTCGACAGTGACTATCGCCTAGAAGTTTGCTGTCAAGGTATTCACTAAGGTCGCGAACGCAAGCGCTTTCTGGTTTGGTATCACCAACGGCATTGATATAATAGTCCCAACTGATTTTCTTTATATTCCTCGTGAATGTGATTTTGTGGCACTTTGAGGCATTTATATCAATGCCATTACTGATGCAATAGGCCGAGAGTTATTTAAATACGACTTCATGTTGACGTAGTTTTCAGTACTTCTGGATGGATATACTTTCATGTTATTTGCGTAGATAATGTACTCGGACCAGCGAAAACACGTATCTATATCGCCTATATATGCGTTAAAGAGCAATGGACCGAGATGCGAGCCTTGGGGTACACCGGATGGGATAGAAGTGAAGTTAGAACGATGTCCGCTCACGACAACAGCCTGACTACGATTGCGGAGTAGGAAGCAAACCACCTTAGAAAATCCCCGTGAATGCCTAGAGACTCGAGTTTCCGGACGAGTATACAATAATTGACGCGGTCAAACGCCTTTGTAAAATCAGTATACACCACGTCAACCTGCACTCTTTTATCCTTTTTTTTGTAGTTTACTCCTTAAGAGCCGTATTACAAAATAGCGTAGGTATTCTTTTAAAATGAGTTGAAAATATGAACGCTTTTTTTTTGGATGTAACTATAAAAGATAGGATAAATAAATAAATAAATAACTATTCAACCCTGGGAGAAAAACCGCGGCACTGAGCGCTCTTCTCTTGCGCAAGCAAATATATACACAATTTCTAATTGTTTTTTGCAGTGTTTTCTCCTTTCTAATGACAATAATTTATATTATGTCGTATTGCTAAAAGAGTGAACTTTAATATAGTATAAGTATTATATAAGAATCTTATTTTATTTCTGAGAAAATTATAATGATACAGGAAGATTTTTTTTTAATTTTGTGTAATTGTAAGTAATGTATACCTTGGATATGTGGTCAAAAAACGAAAAAATAAAGCCGTAGTGTACATCAAGAATACATGACGGACATAAAAAAAAATAGTATACGGTTTTCGTTGTAGTGATATTACTGTATTAAGGAGCTCAAAGTTTGCCTTCCGAGCGTTTTACGAATAACGACTTTCGGAAAATGGGCTGAATAAGTAAATAATATTCATTACATCTAAAATTAAAGGCCGCTATGGTCAACATCAAGAAATGGTCCAGGTAATTCAGTAATTAAAGTTTGTAGAAATCTCTTTATTTCTTGGAATTAGAACGCCAAAAATCCACTTTTCTTGCCTTTCTGGAAAAAATATGTGATACGGCTCTTAAACATCGATTTTATTTAAAGCTCCCCGGGTATGATAATTTGATGGATAGTAAAATCGAACGTTAAAACGTTAACAAAAATCATTACGTTTAATTTCAGTTAACTACGAAAATTGAAAAGAGTGCAACAATACCCAACAGGAGACCATATCTTCTACGAAATTCAGAATCTGAGCAAACCCATACATTTGTCGAATGATGAAATTAGACATATCAAATCAGCAGATTGCAATCTGAGAGAATCACACTCCAGTTGCGCTTCGGAGCTGACTCGCACAATGTATTTTTTAAATATTTACCAAAAATGCCTAATTGTGCAGTTTTATACCAGGGAGTCACTTTAATTAGAGATAATTGATTGATTGATTATTGAATAATTGATCATTTGTTGATTCAAATTCAAAATCAAAATTCCTTTTAAAATCTATAAAGTTACCTACACATATTTTAGTTGCAAAGACATCCTAATTAGGCCTTGCCTGTACTAAGGTAGGCTTAATGAAAAAGAATGTAGAGTGGTTTATGTAACTTGCAGTATTTTTTCTTTATTGCCATAGCATGTAATAAACAAAATGTTAATTTAAGAAGATAGATATGTATACATATAATACTACGTAATAATGGGAAATTTAAGTATATACGTAGATACATAGGTACATATATACATAACATACGTACAAAAATACATATATACTATAAATATTAAATATTACTATATATATTTCAAAAATCGTGCTCTGTTTTAGTGTACATGCTATTAGTGTCTCCGTTTCTTATCGACCCTTGGTCGAAAGTGACTTAGTTAGGTTTTTAGTTAGGACTTACCCTGTCAGGGCTCCTGTGAGCTTCTGTCACGGCTGTAATCCTGCAGTCGGTGGCGGATGGGATAAGAAGATCGCGGATTTGAGGGAATACCTAGTGCGGAACTGGGCAGTTGGTGTACCATCCGGTTTGCTAGGTGTTGAATGCCCAGCTGGCAAATAACTTTAGGGCCTGGACAGCGGAGGGCAGTTGTCGACCTGACGTCTTCAACCCTTGAATCAATCCGTCAGCTACCCGATCCCGAGTGACCATGGCGGGCAAAGGGCGTCCTGGACTGCAAAATATTGAAACTGAATAACCGCTTACGTCAAGTGGTTGCCGCAGAAGCGACCTCGAACCCATGATCATACCGGAAGACGGCGAAATTTGGTCAGATCTGGTAGTAAGGGCCAAACCTGGAGGTTGGCACGATAGGTTCATATTCCAGTGCTCGCGGTAAGGCGTCGGCTTCTTACGAGCATGTTGGCGGAGCTAAACTGTGGACTGTGTTGTCCCTGGGTCACTGTGTAATCACCTCACGGATTAAAGAACGATCTATATCATTATAACAGCCTGAGTGGTCGGTTTTTCACGTTGCAGATGATAGCTCCAAAGTGCCCGTGGAATAAAAAACAGCATCCATCAAAATCGAATGATGCACGGCATCATTTGTATTAGGTCCTCACCTATAAAACTGGCTTTCTATAAAGGAAATCTCAGACGAAAATATATTATGATAAATATATATTTAATTGATTGAAATATTGACCCCTATTTTCTATGCGGTCTTGCCATTTTGATAGTTATTAGAGTTTGTTAATACCTTGCTGTAAAACTCTCGACGACAGACAACAAATAATTTGAAGGCGTTTTCCACTGCATCTTTAAAGTTGCTTTTCCTAATGTGATAGATATACAAGTTCAAAAAAAGTGGAAATCTGTTTGAGCAAGCTCCAGCGAGTATGCAGCTATTTGCTGCGGTGTGTGGTCCTTTGCCTTGTTGTACAGATATAGTGGCGAAGAGCGGTTAAGCAGGTTAGTTTTTTTAATTACGAGCTCCTCCTTATCACGGTTTACAGTTCTTAACAATACATATTTGCATAAATTTTGTGCAGTTATGAAGAACACTCGCACAGTACCTCATATTCGAAAATAAACCAAATTATCAAAATTTCAATGATTGCACATACTAAAATGTTCGTGCAATGACAAACGACAGAAAAATATATGATTTTGAAAAAAAGAATAAAATGGCTTTGAAATAAAATTTTGTAATGCCAACTCAAACCGAAGTTATTCAAGTTGAAAGATCTAATATAGTGTTATTTATTGTGAAAAAGTTTTGAACTTTGTTAAATAAATAATTTGAATTTAAAAAATAATGAACCCGTCCATCGAGGAAATTATTAATACTCATATCACCCATCTAGTTTTCAAAAAAAAAAGAATGCTTCTATGGAAAATGTATTTGTTTTGTTTAATATTTAAAGATTGGATTGAAATCGAAATAAAGAATTATGATATATTATTATTGTATTTGTTTTTCAAACCTAGGTAAATTATACAGGTATTAGTCGAAACCCTGACTTTCAACACTAAATAAAACTAATCTGATAATATCACAGCGAGAGCATTATTTAAATATTCCCACATACTGAACATGGTAAAATCTCCTCCTTTGTGCTGCAGGCCTTGTAAAATAATTCTCTCCAGTATACAATACATCGAGTGCTTATAAGAGTCATTCAAGGTATAATAATATAAAATAGCACAGCACAGCGATATTTACTCGAGCTTTCGCGTGCTTCCAGGGTTAATACAAACAAGGAGGTCCCTCTTGAATACAGATTAATCGATGATATATTACAACAGATGTGTCCTAACTATTGAGAAAGTAGACAATTCGCCGCTTTCCGACTATCACTAAAGGTATTTTCATTATTAGGTACATATTTTGAGCCCAAAATAACAAGACCAGTTTTAATTTCAAAGGACTCATTGTCTTATTGCTACTAAACCAAGCAAACTTAATCAAATCTAGGTAACAACGTGGACAAAATAAAATATTTTGTAATAATATTATTTAGCAAAGAAAGAGTGAGATGGTAGGAAACGAGATTGAAAAGGTCGTTCTTTTAAGGATATATTTAAAGAATATATAATATAGGATTTTACACATCATTTTGCTTTCGTTGATATTTTTTTAAATTTGCAGGCTTTAATAATTTTGATATTAAAATATAATCAAAGTCCGCGATCGCCTATTATTATATATTTCTTCATCTCTCGTAATAAATTCAATTTAATAAGTTAATCATAAAAACACATTTTTAAAAACAAGTATTTATTTAAATGCTCTGTGTCAAGCCAACCCTGCAGCTCTGTTTCTCTGCTGTTGACCGTTGATGAGTCCCCTCGTTGGAATCCAGCCCTGAGTGCAGCAGCCCTGTCGCTGGATGGCGCCAGGATAAGAATCCTTCTTGTCAATGCTTTAATATTGACGATCATTTACTATGGCGGCGACTGTATGTATGGGCCATGTTTTTATTGGAAAACTGAATGGAGGCTATAGACAATTCAAAATGCCACTGGTAGATTTGGCTTCAATATACTTCCTTGTCATTATACGAGGGCTACGCTTTATATTTTGAGATACAAGAAAACTACATATCTTTTTAGGAAAATTATTTTATTTATGTTCCAAAGTAATCATCAAATCAATGTACTATTGTAACCGAAACTTTTACAACTTAAAACCTTGAAGCTTGATTCGTAGTCGCTGTGCCTTTTGAAAATCGTTAAGCATATATGGCACCCAAAGGGTATTTTTTTTCATATGGGGATGATCATGTAAAATTGAATTTACTGCTGCGGATCTAACATCAGGAGTTTCCTCAATCGCTTGATAGTCACATCTTGGATATTCTTCGATCATACGTCTCAGTCTCTCAATGTTTCCAATAGTAAATGAAGAACAGGGGCTACCAGCACGAGCCTTATCAACAGGCGATATCCGTCCTCTTTTATATTCGCTATACCAGCGAAAACCGTTCAAGACTTTGTTGTTCACTTAAACTGACCTTGAAATTGTATTGTAGTAGATCATACAGCGCACATGTTCTCTTGACAAATCCATGTTTCGATGACAAATCGCATGTACCATGTTTACTCTGATAATCGTATGTAACAGCAACGACTCAACTGATAGTCAGAGCTTACTAATTAGATATGGTGGTATTTAAAAATGCCCTATTGCAGCCTCTAACTACTCTAGTTTCGTGCCATCTCAAAATATACAGAGTGGCTCTCATGTATCACCCTTCCTTTCCAGGACTTCCATGTTATTTATCAAGCAACAGTGAGAATTCACCTATCGACCAATATGCTGAAAATAGTCCTGTAATTCAGGTCTATCGATCTGAGTACATAGTTTGTAATTTTATCGCGTAGTCTATTTAATCTTATAATTTATTACTGTAATGAAATGTAATTCATGTAATTTTTGTTTTATCTTTTGCTGCGAAAAAAAAGTTATTATAAAACAATATATATAATAAAATATGTTAACCAAATAAAATCGGATCGCGGCGCTATAATACTACTCGCTGCTTCTGAACAACAGAGATCAACGATCGACTTAATTTCCATTCGTGTCATATCTGTTGACGATCCACGCACTTCAAACTTAATCTGTGGCCTAATCCGATTTGGGATGGTGCGAGTTGGCGGTCTTTCGGATAATATTTAAACATCACGTTCCACGTTGGGTAAATTATCGATATGACGACTGCGCATTGGTTAAGGGCCACTTCACATCATATAAAGCGATTTGAAATACCTCAGCTTCTTCAGTTTACTTAACCTTCGACTGCAGCACAGGTAATTTTAGAGAAACTACTGAATATGAGATAAGTAAGAGATCCAGGTTGAAAATAAACACAGTTGCACTGTAAGAGAAGATCTTTTTGAAGTATATTCAGTCGTCGATATTAATGCAGTTGTCACGGTCAAATATGTCATGAATATAGACGACGCAAATAATTCTGCAAGCCCTGCCTTTGGGAAATAATACCTTTGTAATGATAAAATGTTTTCTTTCAGAATTGTTTTGTTTCAGAAATTAGAATATTTTAAAATGCTGCAAATTAATATAATTAAAAAACTGAGTTGTAAATAATCTTTTTAGTTTGGGCCTTATTGTAATTATTTCATGATAAACTTCATGTTATCTTCTCTTTAAATGATGACTCGGAGTAGCTCACTGTTGGTTCTATTACGACCCACTATTCCTAGCAGCAGCAACTCAAAATATTTGTTTAGCCCATTAGATATTTTGAAGGCAATGATGTATCACTGCCTTTTAGTAAACGCGGTTTTGATGCGGGGAATATTATAATTAGTTGCCTAGGATGTTTTAGTCGCTCTGGTTAGCTGGCTTCGTGATTGCTCATCCAAAGTCCAGTGAAAATATACGAGTGACTGTTTTACATATTGCTGTCGAATGGCCAGGACGTTGGATTCTATAAATACATGTAATTGCTCGGGATTTTTGCAGGGATGGTCTTCGTTAATAACCCTTAGAAATGTTTTTTGTGCCTTTAGAAGAGGGTTTATATTTTTTTGTTTTTATAAGAGTTCAGGCTATAATTCTGTACGCCTATGGGCTCTGACATCGAACCATATATGTATACTGTTCTTAAAGTATTTGTCGATAAAGTATCACTTAGCTCACGAAATACATAAACTGGTTTTCGGGATGTGATCTCAAGTTACTGTATTTGATTGTAATCTAAGCATACTTTTGGATTGATTAGGACTCGATAAATATTTTATTATCTTGTTTTTTTTTTATAATGTTGGATTTTGTTATTACGGTTCATTTTGAAAATTCATTCTTTTCATTTGAATTCGGTTCATTTTTAAAATTTCGTTTCTGTGCTATTGACCGTTGAGGAGTGCCCTTGTTGGAGGCCAACCCTGTGTGCAACAGCCATGTCTCGATGAAACTTAGAACGGGCTATCATAATTTAATGCGTCTACAAAATTTCGGTTCTGTGCTGTTGATGGTTGAGGAGTCCCCTCGTCGGTAGCCAACCCTGGGTGCAGCAGCCATATCCTGGTGTTGAAAATTTTGTGTCTGAGCTGTTGACCGCGGAAGTAGCCTGGTCGGGAGCCGATCCTGGTTATAGAAACAGGTCATGCTCACCATAAAAATGCTTTGTCATCGGAAGTGAATGAACGTGTAAAATTTCAACTTCATAGGATAGGAGGAAGTGGTTCTATTTCTGCTTGCAAGATTTGACCTAAACATACTAACATATATTGCAAGGTAAATAAAATGAAAGAATTATAGAATAACAATATAATTAGAAAAACCTAGTTTACCCAATTTATAACCAAATTAAGAAAACCAAAAAACAAAACAATATCCCTCAGTACAACCACGGCTACCCCTAATGGGCTCTAAATAAGGTTTCCCCTAAACTATTTACCAAACGTAATTTTCAACACAGTAACGCTTTCAAAAGTATACCTGCTTTATTTTCCAAGCAATCGCAGTAAGTTTCCTCTTCTTGTTCTACTACCGCTGTGGTGCTTTAATTTACATAACTATTGTAATACATTATCTACATCGTTCTTTTCAGCAGATGTGATACTGTTTGTTGTAGAATGTTTTAAAAGTAAAACTCCAAAGACTTGTATTTGTATTTGAGGTTGGCGTGTTGTTCTTTAAGCCGCAATTATATTAGGGCCACGCTGTGTGTTGCAACGCTTGGGATTGAATTCGGTTTCATATATTTGGTATGAAAATGATTATATTAGACATGGCCCGCGTATCGCCGCGGGAGCTGACGCCACGCTGATCACTCGATTTCGATCGGCGTGGGATCGGTGGTGGGGGAAGCCACGCGTTGGCTCGCTTCTCGCTATTCAGCCGTGGGCACTCGCATCACTGATACTCGCATTTCCGCGCGTGGTCGAGCAAGTGAGCAGACGCATACCTATGTAATAGTATTTCAGTGCGCACACCTACGAATTATTTAAATATTATTTTCAATAAAAATATGTATGTAGTCGAATTGTGTTTATGTCCATCTGAAATATTGGTGAAATCTAGTTTCGTCGCTTTCTAGTTTATTTTAAAATAGATGCTATTCGCTTCAGGTTCCTCTTACTGTTTAATTGGATGCACCCAATATTTCCTCTTCTTTCTTTTCTTCTTGAGTAGGCTTAACATATGTAGGTAGGCAATATTTTCTTTAGCATCCGTATCTGTCGGACGAAAATATTTTAGACAATTATTAGGCTAAGCGGTGACAGACGGGGGGAGAAACCCCGTCCACCACCCGGGCAGTTCTAACGACATGGGTCGTTTTATCTGCCCGGGATATCGTACATCGACAACCTCACGCGTACCAGAAGGGTATTACGTGAGGGGTGGACGAACGGAGATATGGAGAAAGATTCTCCTGGTTTGTACCCCCTCCGGCACCCCATGAACCGTTTATTTAATCAAAGAAATATCAACAATTCACTTACTATCTAACATTATAATATATACAAGTTTTAGCTTACGCACTAAAGTTATAAACATAGTATAAAATAATAATAATAATAATTTAGTAGGGTGAATGGTAGGCGATAAGATGGTGAATCCATGCTACTGAGTGGTCCCGGGCTCCGGCTGCAAACGGCAGGGGTTTCGTCGGGGGCATCTACATCGGGAGAACCTGCAAGAAGGCACGCACCCACAGGGGCGGCTAGGTACGTCACAATACAAAATGGGCGACTTCGGGCGATGAAGCAGCCTCCGGACAGCACCGTTAAGAGGGGAGGCCCTCCCCCAGAGGAGGAGAGCCCCGCTGCCTCAAATCCTCCCAGTTTGACACCCGGTGGTCCGCAAACTGTAATATTGTAGACAAGTGCGGACTATGACGGCCACCAATGAACTTCTCGCTAGTATAATCAGCCATGGGCACTCGCATTTGCGCGCGTGGCCGAGCAAGTGAGCAGACGCATAACTACGTCATACGTATTTCAGTGCACATACGTACGTATTTTTTAGATATAAAAGCTCTAATATAATTGCGGCTTTAAACAACCTCGTAGAAGAACGTCTCGGGTGTCGTGGTGCCTGCATAAAATCTTTATTTTACTTCATGTTTTTTTTAAATTAGAAACGAAGTGTATCCATTAAAACCATAATAAAGTGATTAAATACACGAACCCCATTAATATCCAATCCACGCTGTAAGGTATACGTTTGAGAGGCCAACTTTACTATATCGTAAATATTAATTAGCGCTCGCGTCATATTTCCGTACCTACTTGCAGTATTTCTAATTAGACCATGCTATTGTTTACATACCATTAAATAATTAAAGGGTTTAACGAAGGCTTTGTACAGCTCTTATGGTAATTATAAGCAGCGGGGATATAATTTGTAATTAGACATAATTATATAATGATGTATATAAGAGATATCCATACTACCTACATAGATAATTATATATGGTCGGAAAATGATTGTATCCGTATCCTATGACAAATTGCACACGTATTCTATGACATAGAGATTCTAACATTACCACACACTTCTAAATCGGTGGAAGCGTTTAGAAATTATGGTGGAATAAATAGACGGAAAACATACATACACCCTGTACTTGAATTCTAAACACATTGCACTCTTTTTTTGTGTAACAAATTTGAAAAAACACCAAGACTTACCCGCCACGCAGACAACCCCCCCCCCCCCCGCTCTCCCTCGCGCCAATCCCCTGTAACCCAACAACCCTTTCTCCCCTCCTTCAACCCCCCCCTCCCTCCGACCCCCCCCCCCCCTCCCCCTTCTGACCACCACCACACCCACCGCCCCCCACCTCTGCCCGATAGTGTGTCGAAAGCAAAAGTGGTATATTTTAGTATTTCGTAGTATATCCGTGGTATAAAAATGGCTACTTTAAAATCGATTGAGTATTTTTTTGAATACGGCGGTGTTGTATTGTATTGTATTGTATAAGAGATATTCCAACCGAAATTTCACAATTTGGCCCTACTATAATACCCATCTGGGTACCGAATTTCAAGCCTCATAATGCAATATTTCGAAATTGAAGTATGACTAGCGTACCTACCCCTGGTGGCCCGATTTTGACTACAATTTTTCAACTCTTGCCATGACTGAATGATGCCTGCATGACAAATTTCAGCTCAATTGTGGTTGAAAATGGCCCACCTGGGGGCGCCATAGTCGTGTATCATTCTGGAAATATTTAAGAGACTTGAAATTTGGTACACAGATGTCTTGTTGGATCAAATTCACATTGTAAAATTTTGGTAGGAATATTTCCTTTACAAGCTGCACAAATAATATTTAAAGTTCGCCATAAATTTATTAAATAGTGGGCTCGATTGCGTTTCTCTTGAACTAAAATCGGAAATTAGTGATGATGATGATGATGATGAGTTCACGAACGTTCACGTGAATTTTCTGCATTAAAACTACCCGCTAATCTAAGACCGCACGAAATGTGTTCAAACTTATTCAGGCGTCTATAAGTTCGACAGAGAGTTTTGGTGCGGAAAAACGACGATAGTTTCATTTCATATTCCCTTCGAACATATTGCTCTGTCTCGTTCGGATGAACTAAGTTCCAATTCTAGTTAGCGAAGAAACGTAATCGGGCCCAGTAAGGCTCTAAAAAGCGGTAACGATTGCGATGTGTGCATTGTTCGATAATCGAATTCGAAGAATCACTGCGACTTTACTAATAATTTTAACTAAGAATTCATTTTTAAATTGAATAAAATGTCGCCCGTTCCAAATTTATTTTTTTATTGAGTTGTGCCAAATATTTACAATTTTCGCCGACTGCTCATCGAGATTATTTATCAAATGAATATTCAGATGAAATAAGTCTTTCGATACTTGCCGGGACAGTTTTGTGGTGACACAACCGATTATTTGCCGTCTTCCAGTAAGACATTTTTTTTTTACAAATTCGTGACAGTTACCTATTTTTTAAACGACTGCCAACAAAAAGGAGTATAATGTGTTTAGGGTTCAAGTATGTAAGTTTTCCGTTTCTTTATTCCACCATAATTTCTAAACGCTTGAACCGATTTAGAACTGTTTGGTAATGTTAGAATGTCTATGCCATAGAATACGTGCGATGATCCCCTCCTCTCATATAACGATAACTTCCTCTCATAAAACAGAGTCAATCAATAAAATCCGCATAAATGTCATCATATGACATTTATTTTTTTTCTTACTTCTTCCAGGAATGAAACCTGTAAGGCCAGTAACGAATAGAAGTTTTTTAGAATATTAATTTATCAAAATAAATTATATAAAATATCTATATTACACTCCATAAAATATAATCAATATTTTAGTGACCGTATTCGGTTCTTAAGAATTTATTCCATTCTGATATTTTGGAAAATTATAAAATTACGTAATTATACTCGGAAAAAAACAGCATCTGTTAATGATGTAACTCGGGTTTTTATCTGAAGAATAGTTCATTTATTACACAACCTCCCAACAAAAAGGAGTGTAATGTGTTCAGTATTTCTTTATTCCACCATAACTTCTCAACGATTGAACAGATTTAGCAGTGTGTGTTATCGTTATGTCATTACGGGTGTCATAGCGTACCTAAACTATCCAAATGTAAATAAATAATTGTCCAAATCTGCAGTCGTAAATAAAAACACAGTAACTTGAAAAAAGACGTTTTGAGAAAAACGCGGTCAAAATTCAGTTGTTAAATATTTGTTTTCATGAACAAAGTAACCATTATAGATTATTTCTTTTAATCTTTAATGTTAAAAAATAGTTAGAACTTCAATTTTGCATAAAAATATATATATTACATTATGATTGTTTAATTAATTAAATTAGATATTGTGTTTTAAATTAGGAAAATAATTTGATAAATTTTATATATTTAAGCTATAACACCGTAACTGAGTGGTTACTGTGTTACAGGTAAATTTTACCAATTACTGTGTTCTAACCATGTAAAATAAATATATATTTTTAAATAAATAGGAAACTGCAGGCACCTTAAACACAGTAATTGCGATACTGTGATTAATTCGTGTAAATAAATTAACTTTTAACAAAATTTTACTTAAAACCACAGTATCTAAAGAAGCCGTGTTGTAACCAAACAAAAATATTTCTTAAATGCTTATAAGTATTAAAAAGGATCACAGTAAATAATAAGTTACTGTATTTTAACTTAAAAAATTATACATACTGTGTTTTTATTAAAAATATTCTGAGGTTTATCTAAGGTATCTCGGTAACTATCTATCGACAGATAAACCGAAAAATTTGCCTTATAGTACTCCAACTCGTGATTTTAAAGAACCAAACTTGTATAAACACAGTAAATGAAGTTACTGTGTTTTCATTCACGACGGCAGAAATTTCAATTAATTAAAATAAATATATCGTGTTTATTATCAAATAAAAGGTCCGATTGAGTAGATTCTGAACATCATGATTGTCACATAATGTGCAATCTTATTTAAGCACTGGATGTTTACAGAAGTAACACGCGTCAATGGGGATGGAACGGATCATCCGTAATTTGAATGTTGTCTCAACGAATATAGTTTCAATGAAGAACTCTTTTCCCTTAAAACATGCTTTTCTGCGCAAACATATTGTCTGTATTAATTATAAATAGAAAAGTTCACTTTTTGTACAGGCGTTCATGTTTCAATGTTTTTTAATTATTGTTATTGTTATCAAATTAGCTGCCTAACAGCCCAGTCGAGATAACGTTGAGAATTTGTCAAACAAAACATACGTTGCGCTCACTTATTTTAATTTCATGTGATCTATAAATTAGTAAATTAATAGTTTAAAAAAACACTAAAACACGCTTTTATAAATGCACGTAAAATGCACAAGTCCAAACACGGCTATGATACGATATTCCATCATGAAATGCCAGTACCTATCTTCCGGCTTCATCATCAGACCTTGAAACCTAACCGTGGTCAAAGTTCATTCCAAGACTTTTATAACAAGTCCAAACACAGCTATGATACGATGTTCCATCATAAAGTTCCAGTTCATATCTTCCGACTCCATCATCAGATCAGTTCGACAGTACCATATTATTGTATATTCATCAGAACTACATACAGCTGCCAATTTTCATGACGCTGCGATGCTTGGAAGATGGTTAAATTAGTTACCTTAGATTCCATTACACAGTTAGATACAGGTCGACCTAATAAAAGCGTGTTAAAAAGAAGAAATTATCATAAACCCTTTTTCATTATTTTAAAATACGTAAACGGCAGACGATATGAGATTTTAAATTTTAATATACTAACAATTATTCCTCGAATGCTATATGTACATTACTAATTTACCTATCCATCGACATCATACGTGGATTCAATTAATAGATGATGAAAAAATGAATCAATTCGTACTGCATAATTAAACGCAGACTATTCATAATAACGATATCTAAGTATAATTTAAATTGAAAAATGGACTAGAGTGTGTCGGTTTAAACAGAATAAAATGCCAAAGAGAGGATTAGCACTTATTGCTAAGTCTGTTTCCGCCCATGCGAAGTAGAGGGTGTAGAATAGGACCCTTGCCAATACGTTTTCGAAGTGAATAAATAATATGGGAGCGGCGACAACTGACGCGAGCGACGCCGAACGATGCCGACGTTGCGACGCCGATCGACGCAGACGTCCCGCGATGTCGGATTAATAGCGTGCCATACCACTTTTAACCACCGATAAAAAAGAGTTTTTTTTATTCTCCTTTTCATGTCTTATTAGATATTACTAACATGTACTCATGTTAAAAACAGCCACTTCACTTCTGCTTGCTGTTTATTTAATTATTTATTTTAACAACTCATTAATCCACATCAGCCTTCTTTTTTCACCAACTCATTTACCATCTACTGTGATCGACTTTGGAACCAACTTCCGCATGCTATTTGTCATGCAACTTGGCTGCCCCACTTCAAGGAAAGAAGTTACTGAAAGAACATTTTCTCTCCCAAAACAATTTAAAACGGTTGGGTTAAAACAATTTAAAACGGTAAGGAGTTGGTCTCTTACGGGTTGTGGCGTAGCTAGACGTGGGATTGTTTTGTCCAAAGTCTTCTACGCTCACTGCAGGTCGATAGAACGACTAATCGTTAAAACGTCCTGTGGTGACGGGCTCGCCCGTTGTAGTTGACAACTCAATATGATTGAAGGAGGGGGGATTGTGTTTGGTTTAGGGGGTTTGGCGAGCGAGGGTGGTTACCTGCTTGCCGGGGCGACACAACCAATTTTTAAAACATTATAGTTATAAACAAGTTTTAAAGATTTCAATAACTTCACCGCCATCTAGCGTAGAGTTGCTAAAGTAAGCTGAATTGGCGTGATTTTTATTATTTACTTTCACGTCATGTCTAATCTTAACAGATAAAAGTGAGGAAAAACTAATGATTAATGCTAATATTACTCTAAATAAGCTACACACGTGGTTTCATTCAAACAACCTTCTTCTTAACGCAACAAAGAGTTACTTTATGGTATTTGCAAGCACACAAAATTCCAATACGGGCACTCAAATAACCTTGCACATCAATAAAAACGTCATTCCCCAGACTAAATGCGTCAAATTCCTAGGTGTACACGTCGACGATAACTTGAAATGGAATAGACACCGCGAGGCACTAGAGATTAAATTAAGTAGAGCTTGTTATGCATTGCGTATAGTTAGGAAAACACTAAGTGAATTAGAAATGAGGAGTATTTATTTTTTCTACTTTGAATCGATACTGAGCTACGCCATTACGATCTGGAGAAACTGTTACGCTTGTCACAAGGAACCCTTATTTATCCTTCAGAAAAGAGCATTACGGATTATTGCCAACGCTAAACATATAGAAACATGTAGACCTATTTTTAAAAGATTGAAAATCATGACTCTCACATCACTTGACTTATATAGGCTATTATTAGATTTTTACACCGAAAAGGAAAGTTACGTAAAATTTAAAGATATACATTACAAAAACACCAGATACAAGAATAATTTCATTCTACCATGCGTGGTTTTAAACGCTGCTAGGCAAAGTACCCAATTCTCATGGCCTTATTATTTTAACCGCCTACCAGGTAACATAAAAGACAATAGCAATTTCAGAACGTTCCAAAAACTTTTAACCCCTTAAATGAATGACGATTAGCTCGGGTTGCCTACGGCAAAATGTATATAAATTTATATTTACATTTACATTTACATTTACATAGAGCGGGGTTTACTATAGAGCTATAGCATTACTATAGAGCGGATTACTATAAAGCGGCGTACATTTACATTTATATTTATATTTATATAAATTTATATACATTTTGTATACATTTTGCCAAGGCATCCCTTAAGGGACGCCTCACATTTGAGGGGTTAAAGGATTTTTTTACAACCAATACGTTTTACTCTATTGAGGAATTTATAAATTTTACAAAATGACTTTTTTTACAGCCCCTTTATTTTAATGTAATGCGTATACTGATTATTTCATTTGTTGATTGTTATAACTTGAATTAATAATTTTATTGATTGTTTTAGTTATATGGTATCTTATATTTAAATGTAATTACAATGTATTTAGATTCTTCTTGGACAAAACATTATAAAAATTAGTTTGATTGATTATGTTATTATTTATGATTATTGCTTGTATTTGATCATTTATGATATTGATTATTTTAATTGTTGATAGTTTTAGTTTTACTGATTGCGCCTTATATAGCTTCTTCTTTATGAAGTTTCTTCTGAAACAAAATGTTGTATGCTCTCTGGGCAGTTTGTTAATTAAACATTGTATGTTTTATAATAATTCCCACAATAAAGAACTATAATAACATGTTTTCCGTCCATGTTGACATTCCTGATCGTAGATCAATTGAGCAAGGTACCACAACGTAATCAAAATCATCCAAACAAATATTATTTGTACATAAATAATAAGTATGTTTCCGTTTATTTCTGAAAGATTGCTGTCAATAAAGTGACCGTCGAATTCGAGGGGTTTCAGTTAGTTATTATTTTATTTTGATAAAGGATACCGTATTGGCAATTTAGAGAGCCTTGATCTAAAATGCGCCGACCCATGCTGTTATACCGCGAAGGCGCCCATATTGAATTTATGAGAATGTTACTGAATTTTCCTAACTATAAGTACCTACTGTCTACACGTTGCGTTTCTTCGTAAAATCCTAGCTGCCAAATCGTAGTAAAAGTTAATGGGCCCTTGCTGAGTTGGCCACAAAGACCCATTCTGTTCAGGGTTGGTTACACTCTCGGGTCAACACCTATCCGACGGCCTGGTTAGGACTCTGGCCTTATGGTTAGTTTCCCCTGGGAATCAACCTTCTGGCGCTCCTGGACGGTCTGCGCATCGTGCGTCGTGCGGCATAAGCCAATCGATTGCGCACTCTGACTAACAGTCGGGGGAGTCTGGAAGCAGTACTGTTTCCTATAGAGCGGGGGTGGTCAACCTCACGGCGACTGCTCTTGAAACGACCATCGGCTACCCGATCCTGGGTGAACAGCCGGGCGAAGGACGCTGTGGGAGGGAGAGGACCGCGCAAGCGTCCTCGAACTCGTAACCAATCGAGAGACCGGATTAATCTGGTCGCAATTGGAAGTAAGGGCGTGAGTGTAGGCCCGCCGGGTAACACTCCTGGCTATCTCGCGGTTAAGGCGTTGGCCTCTTACGGGCTTGTGGCGTAGCTAAACGGTGGACTGTTTTGTCCTCAAGTCTTCTGCGCTCACTCCAGGGAGATAGAACGACTAATCGTTAAAACTTCCTGAGGTGACGGGCTCGCCCGCTGTAGTCGACAACCCTAGTTGCCAAATCGTAGTACTACAAGGAGCAATCTAATACGCTATATAATTAATGGTTTTTGCTATTCTTCGCATTATTAAATATTACCTACAAGACATTGGCGCTATACAGAGTTTCATCGTACGACCAGTCATCAGCTCAACGTCCGTCTTAAATTCCGGCATAATTCGGTTCACGCCTTTCACATAAATTTCACAAGAGACCAATTACATCCGTCATGAGACCATAAATAAACCACGGCAACCTCATTAAACACCGAGCAAGAATATACGGCACACCCGAACGGAACTAAAATCACGCAGCGATAAATTATAAATCATCACAGTCCAAAGCCCCCTCACTTTGACACTTCAAAGGACAAAAAGGCATGCGAAAAAACGGCACATGTCGCGTACAACATTAAACGAGAGTAAGCTCTCGGCACGCGAGCTGGAGAGGCGTTTGTTCAGTGAAATTAAAGCGGGCGTCTGCGGCGAGCTGAAAACGGACAAAGCGAGTAATTTTAATTGCCGCCCAAATAGCAACCTTATGTCGCGCAAATAAAGTGTGCCTAATTATTTTTGGTTAATTTTTGGCGTCGTTGCTGCGTTACCGTAAATTGGGGTCAAGTGCGTAATTGTAAAATAATATATTATTATTACTATGTAGTTAATTTTTAAAAATTCTGCGAGTAAGGGCGTCTAAACCAATCTCTTGTATTTCTTGAAAATATGTCATCTTGATATTTCGAAATAAATAAGTACACGTTTTTCTCCGATCTGTCTGATATAACTAGAGTTATCGACTACAGCGGGCGAGCCCGTCACCTAATGAAGTTTTAACGATTAGTCGTTCTGTCTCCCTGAAGTAAGCGCAGAAAATTTGGTCGAAAACAGTCCACCATCAAGCTCCGCCACATGCCCGTAAGAGGCCAACGCCTTGACCGCGAGATAGCCAGGAGTGTTACCTAGCGGGCTTGCACTCACGCCCTTACTTCCAGTTACGACCAGATTACTCCAGTCTCTCGATTGGTTCCGAGTCCGAGGTCGCTTGCGCGGTCCTTTCCCTTACGCAGCGGTGAAACGGTGTGTACCGAATCTATCGCGGACGTGATTGACAGCGAACATTAAAATCTTTGATCGTAAGTAGCATATCAGAAACAATAAGTGTTTTTGTCTGACCTGTGCTCCTTATGCAATGAACCTATTACATAATAGGTAGTGCTTAATTGTGCTAAGCCACACAGATTTTAACTTATGTAATATTCGAATTTATTATTACATTTTTTTTTTAAATAACTGTTTGTAAATATGTGTAATATAATTTAACGAAGTCTTTTCAGTAAATATAAATTTTTACTGAAAAGACTTTCAGTGAATATAAACGTTTTTATTTTGCACTTTTCCATTCGTTTGGAATATATTAAAGTTAAACATTCTTTACAAAGCTACCAGATAAACGAGTTTTAATGTTCTGCAGTGATTGGATGACGCTAATTTGCAGTTTCAAACTAAACATGTCGTGGGTTTTTTTAAATATTATTTTTTGCGTTGAAAATGAAACTCGCCCAAACATCACATTTTCACGAAATTAGTTTCGCAGAAACTAACTTTTTAACGTTTTTTTGTAAACAAATATGTACGTTTGAGGAATGAAAAAACGTGATGAACCAACTTAATTGTATACATTTACCGCGAAGAATTTCAAACGCTTTTTTCTCGAAGACGGTTTTGTTGTTTGGCGATGGCGATGGCGAAGCTTCCAAGGCCATGCGTGACTATTCCGTTTCGCGATGAAATAATCAGATTACCAATTTTATAATTTAAAAAAACATACATTTTTCTTTCTAATGATAGTTTGAATAATAATAAAAGTTATCTAAAAGGTTATTAATTACCCAAAGAAAAATATATATTTTTAATACAAATTGTCGAGAAAATCGTTTACCGAATAATAATAATAATAATGTCCGGTTCACCTTGAGCACAACATGGTAAAGATAGAAACCTATCAAAATAACTCCAAATGTTCTTGGTAAAAGAACACAGAGATATATGATATATCGCATTTAGGTGATTACTTTGCAAAACAATGCTACGCGACCGAATCTAACTGGTGTGTCCTGAAAACCAGGATATGTAAGAGATATCCTGAGGATACCCCTAATTTGCAGCGTTTGTAGCTTTATTTCATAGTCTTTGTCTATTTACAGTTTTAATTTTTAATCTGTGTGTTCTTGTTTTTTTGTATATGTTTTTTATAACAACAGCTGCAAATAAATAAATAAATTACACTGTTAGTGTTTATCAGTCATAATTATCATTCCATTTATTATTTATGCATTATATATTATTCAATATAAATATTAGCCTATTAAAATTGACATTTATTATCCTTTTTAATACTAGGGGGTAAGGCTCAACTGTCAATGTGATAATAGTAGACTCCACAATCAGATTGATACGAAGCATATTATTTGAATGCAATCAAATACACATGGTAAAACTCTCACGATGAAAGTGTGCATAGGTTAGTTTTACTTGAGAACTATTTATGTATGTACCTACCTCATATTTTAAACAAATCATTTCATGATTTCGCTGTTGCTACCTATTTTCGAACCGGTACTGGAATGGTCTACGTAATAATATAAAGTACAAAATGACATGGTACGTCAATCATTTTATCGACGTATCAATTGCCCTATTAGCCTTTGTCGAAATAATACCCCATCGGCAATAGCACTATAATTACGAGTAATAGAGCATTGTACTAATATTTGAAATAAGGTCTTCAAATTCTATTTAAAATTATCGTACGATAAAGATACGCGGTAAATAAGGCGATTTTTTTTCATATATGTGATTATCATGGCTATAACAAGTAATTTTGGTCGTCGAATATGGATGCCTACAGTACCGTGCGAATTAATTGGAACAAAAAGTATTTTTCTTAAAAAAGTGATTTATTGGACAAAAACAGTACTGGTAGTTGTATATTGTTAGTCTAGCGGTAGGTAAAATATCACTTATAAACAATATTAGCGATATTTTACCTACCACTAGATAGCGCATCGTAATCATAGTGTTTTAAACTATTTAAAAAACAAACAATGAAAAAAATACATTTTTCTTTAATTTTTATTCTTTCAAAAAAGTCTAAAGGTGCTTAGTTTGTCTTACTGATTCACTCACTTGAAGGATGTCTTTAATTAAAAACTCACCCTGTAGTGAGTAGGATATTTATAGTAGGTGCTGTGTTGCGTAATAAGAATATAAGTAAATAAGTTAGATTTAAGTGTATCATTATTGTAGATGAATTTAGTAGACGACTTACGTAGTATTATACATGTTTATATTTGCAAGGTCTAGCAAGGTCATTATGTTGAATTGAATTGAATAGTTGCTTGACCAACATCGGTTGATTAAGGTTCAACATGTATATAGTGGAGAAACAGGAATCGTACTGGCACATCAGCTGTGACCAATTGAGTTTTCCTGTGGTTCGTGTTGGCACAAGAGACCTCAAACGTACGAGAATTGCGATTCCACTCGCAGTGATACGGAAAAGCACGAAGTTTTGCTTAAGATATGGAGCATTAATAGTATTGTGGATGTACATGATACTTTGTGTAACAATGCCATATTAGCTATTGTGCGTCGATCTTCCAGAGAAATTATACCGAAGAATTCTTTGATGTATTCTCAGATGAAATTGACTGATTATAAACTGCAGCCCATGCATTTTACAAAAACATTGCTATTATTACAACTATTCTGCCTAAACAACGATCCATCGAATTGAATATCAAATGAAGATCAAAGCCAAGTAGGCACATCTTACGGTACGAAAACTCGTAAACATACGGCATGCAGCATTCGAGTGTGCCGCGTTGCAAATCGTTTGTCATTCAGCGCGTCTTTGCGGCTTTACTTTACACTTTACAGCTTCAGAGGAGCATCTAAATTGATGGGTGCAACACCCGCCACTGTAATTTTTCACAACAAGCACTCCGCCTGAAATGCCGTCCAAAGAGCGTCTAATTCATTAGGCGGTTTATCAAAAGTGTAGGAGTGTTCACTGTATTGGATCATCTACGCAACTCATCCATCTGTCTCCAAACATACATATATTGGACTTTTAGTTGATGGACTTTTATAAGCTGGAGCGTCTGCAAAATTTCTTCCTCAAGTATGTATTTAACTTGCGAATGTTCGACCACACTGAGAAAAATGTAACGATTTAATACACAGAAATACGCATGTTTTAACAAGAATTACCCGTATAACTCGGACTGTGGTCCATACTTATGAATTAACATGACGCGTAACGGTGTTGGCGTGGCGGTAGCTACCTTGTAGTAATGTTAAAACATAATGTTATTTCATTACGTCGCGACCTTGGGATCTTGCTTCTAACATGATAGCATGTAGTAGTATACTTGCGGTTATAGGTTTAATCCACGGAAGAAAGAACGACAACAGTCGTTATAAATTCATGAAGTGGCGGTGCCATGAGAATATCTAACAGTATTCGCCCCGCCCGTACGCTGGTCTCACAAAATGATCAAATTTGTGAATTAGCACAATGAATAGTGATATTTTAAACGATTATTGCGGTAAAACCATGTATCGAGAAACGATAGATCCGGTCTATTTTTCTGTGTGTTATTTTAATGTTATTATTTTTTTATCCATAACATACATCATTACCAAATTATTAACAACTATCAATTGAGTAAAACTAGTACTAGAGAAAAAATGAGTAGTGCTTAGCTAATGACTGCAAAAAAGTACAGGCCAATGTGAATTTTACTGTCTCACTATGCCTAGGCCTGTTTCGAAACAGAAGTCTAGTAGTGTTTCATGATCCAGGAGAGTGGTCATGAGCAGCCATATATTAAAAATACAATATATAATATTGATAATATAATTGCAATATTATTATTACAATTATTAATGTTGTATGATATATGAATGTAAAACATAAGACGTCAAGGCATTAGTCTCGTGGAGTTGATGATTCAAGAGCAGCTGTATCCAAAAAATGTATAATATATAGAAAAAAATACAACAATATTATTTTATAATCTGTGATAATAATGTAATATACACATTAATGTAAATACAGATATTTAAAACATAAAGATAAATATAACATACATATATATGTAAATATAGGTACTATAAATTAAATATTAATAGTGACATGTCAACAAGATATTAATGATATTTAAAAAATGGGATTATTTCAGGATCGTACACAATAAACACAGGGGAAAACGAAGATTCGGTATACGTACGATCGAGATTTGACTGTACTGGGAAAAATCGTTTGATGATACTTTCAATGCTCAGTATATTTTCCCATGTTACTTATTTCAAATATGACAAGAAGCCGTCAATAATGCGGTGTGATTGCCTTAAGATAGTGGCCCTTAACGACGCTTAATATTTTAATGACGGCAAGAAGGAATGCACACACGTAAAAAGGTCCGTGATTTACCAGCGCGTCGAAGGGGAAGGCACATTCTCCACATATTCTAGTGGAATTAGTGAGAGCTGCTGAACAAGCCGGTACAGAGGTATACGCGCGTGGGTCTGCGCATGGCAGTAAATCGTTTCCGTTTACCGTGCGTGAGTTATCACCGCGCACCACTATGACTAGCGGTAAAGCATCCCAGGCAGGGATCGAGGACCGGAGGAGACGGTGGACAAAGTAGATGATATAACTGAAGTACGAAATAGCGAAGCGATGCAAATCCCTTCACGATTATCCATTTTACTCAGGGGACCGACGCGGACGGGCGCGCAGAGATCCCGGAATAACTAGCTTTAGGCCGAACAATTCTGCGTTAGTTATGTTATTATGGTTTTGTTTACGTGCTCCTAGAACCTGGCCTTGGACGTGGTGGTGCTGGGGGAACTCAAGATGGCCGCTCGTGCATGCGCACTCTTACTTTGAAAACTTGCATTTTTAAAATTTCCAAGCTTAAAAAGCAAAAATAATAATAAATCGTTAAGGCAAATGCCTTTTTATCCGTATTGACTGGAAAAATCGTAACATAAATTAATAATGGTTTATGTTTTGACTGTGGTATTATCACCGCCAATTGAAGCGTGTACCTCATAATTATAACTTAGAAGCACACACTGGCACTCAAGCTGTGCGAGTAAAGTGAAATCAAAGTATGCAAGTTGAAACGAGATATGTCATAGAAAAAAGTGTAAGCTACGTGTAAGTGCGATTGTCAGACACACAGTATAGTCATTAAGTCCATAAATAGTCAACAATTACCGTTAGTCGTTAAATCCAATAAATTTAAATTGCATCACACAATTCTATTAAAATAGAACTTCTTCATAATTCATCATCATTGTCGTAAACATGATGGTAAATTGAGATCTTGTTGGTTCAAGCTCAAGCATGTATTTGCTTGGAATAGGGCTGCATTATCGCATTTTGACCTCAGAAGGCACTGTTCTTTCTTATTAAGTCATAAACAAAAAGGCAGTTAAGGCATCCGTATAATCAACTCTGAAAACACATCTGTTTCGACCAGGATAGTGCGACCAAAATTACAAGATCGGAATCTAAAAAAGGACTAGTAACCAAATTGAGTAGCACCTTTACTAAAAGACATTTTTTTATGTTTGGCGCTTTTGCTATTTAATAAACTCAAAAGATACCTAGTCACATTAAAATGGTCTTGAACAAAAATGTCGATAAAAAATCGAAGTTATTAGTTGGCGAGTCGAGGAAGAAAAGGGCATTAGTAAATTTTATTCTTATGTTATATTACATATAATATTATATTTAATAATTGCATTGTTATAGTATTTTTTATATATATTTTCATAGTACCTTTTATTATAATTGTTTAATTATTTTGTTTTTTTATCTAATTTACAAGTTAACTACAAAAATTACAGCTTTAATATATTTATTTTCTCTAAATATACTATAGTATAAATTGTAGCATTGTCTTTGATCTAATTATTTTACGTTATAATTAAATTAAATCCACTAATACATTTTATCATTTATGCAAATTATATACAATATTTGTTTATATTTAAGTTAGGTACTCATTAGTGCGAACGCCTGGGATGGTTTAGTTAGGTTAGGTTTGGTTTGTATTTGAATTATCTGTAATCAGCTATTTTATGAAATATAAAAAACATATCAATTAGTACCAATTCGTTTAAGAATATGCTAGCTTACCTAGGTGCTAGCTTAATTAAACCGAAATCCGTTGGCAGCATCCACGGTTGGCGATCCCTGTCCGGCATAATGACACCGCTTCGTATAATAAGGGTCTCATGAATATTTCAACTAGTTATTGTACGCACGTTATGCAGGGATCCTCCTAAAATAGTTGGAAAAGTGAATTAGTGTAACGAGATGTGACTTTAAACATTATTGTTCTGTTGAAATTACGACTCGACTTAATGCCGTGACTACGGCCGCTGTGTTCCGTCCAATTACTGTTTGAGATAAATGCTGATTTGGCGTCGAGACGTCCAAGTAAGAGGATGTTATACTGCTTAGGAATTGAGAAGAGGTTGGGAAAGTTTACCTTAAAATATATAACACATGCAATCTCTAATTAGTAAATATAAAAGAAACAATAATAAAATAAAATGAAAACACGACTGCCGTTACAAATAGGGAAGTAATATTTTTATAATTGGGGAGTGGAAATTCCAAACGTTCCATTTTTTTTCATTATCGTTTTTTCCTCTATATGTGTTCTATATGCCATTGCCGGTTGCTTTGTATGCGTTTCAAGTGCTAAACGTTCGTTCATAGTACCTCCTTTAAAACCCTTCCGAAAATTCGTTCCATGTGCCAGCATATTAATTTTAACACAGCTGTATAAAAACCGCCTCCTTTCACAGTCCCAAGACAGATATTTGCAGAACGTGTGACATGTTATCTTGTATATTATGTCATCTTCCTGAGACGAATTGAGTAAAGCTAAAAAAGAACAGTCTCTCCATCATGCCAGGTACAAGAAATCGCTTACGACAATGAATCAGGAATCCTACCAGGCTCTCTCTAATTTAGATTTTACTGTGATTGCTATTTATCCTGCAGAAATTTATTCTTGTGACAAAACCTAATCACAGTAACATGTACTACATCAGACAATTAAGCTGTTACAATGAAGGCATTCATGGGTCCAACTTAAACAAAACATTCATATGCATGTATGTGTGATGAAACCATAGCATGCCGTGGCAGTAACAAAATAGGACCATTTTTGTATCGAAGTTTAACAGCAAAAACTTTGTAATCAGGTCTGACAATTACGCAGGCCAGAACAATAATCGAACTCTCGTATTTCTATTGATATTTTTATTGCAAACTGAACACTTTGACGAGATTACACATATTTTTTTGATAAAGACGTGGTTTTCTAAGTTGTGATCGTGAATTTGTCATTGTAGAAAAACGAAAGCGGGTTTTAAAATGTTGACCCCCCCCCCCGCTCCGCGTAGTACAGATGCAGCACTCTAATTTTTTTGATTTGAAAGGTATCCAAAGATAGCCCCAAGTACCAATTATAAAAACATTTTCAGTGAGGTTGAAGCATGGAAACTTGGTAGATTTCGTAAGATAGGGAAGCAGGAGCCGCTTTATTTTAAGCATTGACTGAGAAAAAATAATTCTCAAAAAATTATAATTATAAATCCCTCAAATTGTTCCAACTCCACAAATTATTGTCTTTAAAATAGTTTTAAGTACTATGGCACTTAAAACTTTCCCCGTGTGTCTTTTTCCTCTCAAATACGTCTTACATAATTACTTTATAAACTGTGTTAGACGTTTCTAAATGTCCTGAGGAACCATCTGTTTTTTTTAATTAAATGTATCATATAATCTTATTGAGTTAAGAAGCTTTATTGCTAAGAAATATTTTTGGTACTTGGGATTTCCACTGTTAGATTATTAGAAAAAAAATACATTTATAAACACGGTTTTTAGCGGGTAAAGGTCTTCGTTGAAATAAAATTCATTTTACGGAATCTCCGTTATGGCCTCTTTGACGCGTGTTATATGTATAAACATCCATTCGCAATCCGTGAGTCAGTCGACGAGCCTTGTCCAAGTCCTGTGACGTCTTCCGCTGGGCAATTCCATATTAGTGGGGCTTCATGTGAACCAGTCCTATTAACCCAAATTGATGAGTATAGCCTCGCGCTGACCGCCGCTGCCGCACCTAGGCGGTGCCTCGGTGCTCAAACAATAAAACTTTTTTTTATGAAATATTTATCGTTTATGTATTTATCCATATAGATATCTATATATTCGGAATCAACTCAATCAGACCTTTCATTTGATACTAACCCCTATGTATTTATCTTTATATATACACTGAGAAAACGTCTACGCTAAAAACAACCAATTTACTGCTAAAAACAACCAAGTCATACTGTTAATATAGCACCTGCAACCTCCGTTGCTAATAATAACCAACTCAATTTGGTTAAATACACTCGGTTAAAATTAACCCACCTAATCTGTTACTTGATGACCTTCAATGGTCGGTTATGGTAGCCAACCTACTTGGTTTAAAGTAACTCATCTACTTGGTTAAATATTGCAAACTTGCTTGGTTATAAATAATAACCTACTCGGTTAAAATTAACCGGCCTGCCCAGTTAAATATGGCCAACCCGCTCGGTTAAATATTGCCAATCTACTTGGTTAAACGTAACTAACCTACTCGGTTGAAATTAGCCGAACTGCTTGGCTAAATCTTACAAACGTACTTGGTTATACGTAACTAACCTACTCGGTTGAAATTAGACGAACTGCTTGACTATATCTTACAAACGTACTTTGTTAATAATAACCGACCTGATCGGCTTAATGTTGCCAACCTACTCGGTTAAATTTAACAAACCTACTCGGTTGAAAGTAACCGACCTACACGGTTAAAAGTTTCCGACATACTCTGTTAAAAGTAACCTAGCCAACTTGGTTAAAAATAACCGACCTTCTCGGTTAAAAGTAACCTAGCCAACTTGGTTAAAAATAACCGACCTTCTCGGTTAAAAATAACCTAGCCAACTTGGTTAAAAATAACCGACCTTCTCGGTTAAAAGTAACCTAGCCAACTAGGTTAAAAGTAACCGGCCTGCTCGGCTAAATTTTACCAACCTACTCGGTTAAACGTAACTAACCTAATCGGTTGAAAGTAAGTATCTCACATCTGCTTACGGGATGGCCTTTCAATTTCTACATCATTTAAGAGGTTTATCTACATTACTGTAGAAACACCTCCACAAAGATACAGGAATCGACAGGGCACCCAGTTAGCAACCGAGTGATAAGCAGCTACTGGAACCAGGTTAATCAGTGACAGCAGTGATGCAGGTGACCTGTTGCAATAAAGTGTATAGTATATACCTATATATGCTATGAAAGAAAACACAACTTACATAATTCTGTAAGATGAGCGTTTATTGAAATGTAATTTAAATTTACAAATATTGTTTTCACATATTAACCACGTTTATTAACACAAATTGTAAATATATTTAAATAAATCACAATAAAGTTTAGTGTGAGCCCAATACAAGTATATAAAATAAATCATAATAAAATTTAGTGTAATCACAATACAATTATGTATATTTTATTGCCCTTTGAATGTAGACGTGCGTAAACATAAGAGATTCATTGTCATTATTTACAATTATTTATTACAATTATAACAATTATTTACATTATTTATTACAAACAAAAAATGTGAGAATTCCAGAAAAAGCTAGTTGAGGTCCTGATTGCGGTTTCTTTTACCGTTTCATATATACGCTTCTATGTACTTACAAAGAGATGCTTTGCAAGCCACAGAACTGTGGGTTACAAAGCATCTGTTTTGTCAGTTAGGAAGTGTATTTATATCGACGATCAAATGAAAACTACTATCAGACTGTAGTTGTCTTATGCAGGTTGAGTTTTAAATTTAGCAAACTTATGGGGAAATAAGAAGCCGCAAGAAAAATTGTGGGAAAAAGTCTTGCAACCGATTTTGGAGTTATGAAAAATTGCATTTATGGTTTTCATGAAAGTCTTTTTTGTAAAATCGCAAGTGCAAGCGATAAGTATGTTTTATTTACAAAATATCATAGTCATTTGCTGCTTTGGTTGTTTAATTAATTCAACATGAACGTCAAGAAAATGACATTCACCTTCGCTTTAAGATTTTTAAGAGACATACCTATCTACGCATTGTGTTTTACAGGAAAGTAAATACCATTATTGAAATGTTGATTTAAATTTTAATTGAAATTTAGATTGAAAACCATTAAATGAAATTTTCATAACTACAAAACCCGAGACTCCGATACTCCTTTCTATATTTTTTCTCTATCATCAGTGGTTTCGGATGCTTCTACTCTTTATTGTGAAATTTCACAATGGGCGGGTTTATTATCATAGAAAATCTCTTACAACCAACCCCACTATGAAGCGTTTATATGTATATGTGCTTGTAACATGTGTGGCTTGTTATTACTTGTATCAACAGAATTTAAATGCAATTCTTTTAATTTAACACAACGGAAAGTGGTGACCCAGGCGGGAATCGAACCCGGAACCTTACAATGTAAGATCAGGCGACCTAACCACTATGCCACCGGGCCGTATCCCTATGGCCCATATACATTTAAAACAGACATCAATAGCGGACAAAATGTTGGGCAATAAATACATAGCATTATTGATGACGATTATATATGAAGAAATTTCGCCGGGCGTTGGACCTACTATGACCACGAGTGGTTGGAGAGTGAGACCAAAATTTGACAATTTCTTACGTCTGTCTTCGAGCACCTGCTTTATCTCTGCATCGCTGTTGACGTGTATCACGAAACCTTCTCGCACTTCTGATTTCGATGGCCGCCACACTTTCTTGATGCATCCCTTGAGACGCAAGGTGGAGACTGACAAAAGCGAAGGAATGAGAAGAAGCCCTGCAATGTTTGACGTTTCTTCAACAGCTGAAAAATTAAAACGTAGAATCGATTGTAGTTTAGAGAGCATCACTGAAGACTCTATGTGAAGACCTCAACTTTCGCAAGACGCCCGCGCCGTGCGAATGATATGCATATATTAAATGGAATCCTATTTGCAGTACAAGGAATAAAACAAACCTACCATCTGCCATGGATAGAAGATGCTGCAGGTATTTGTCTCTACCGGAGGATCGTTTGGCCGCCAAATCGAAGAGTTTTTTTTTATGAACAGGGAAACCTTCTACCAAACTTCTTGTGTTGCCAGCGTAGATAGACTCAAAGTCGTTTTCCAGCTGCAAAAAGTAATTATTGTAGACGAGAAAATAATATCTGAGATATTACAATACAATTTCATACTTACAAGAACATAACCGAGAGGTTTCTGTAGTGCAGGAAAATCGTCAAAATATTTCTGTATCGAATTGTTTAAAGCGAATTGTTGTAACCTGGTCCATGTCGTTTTCTTCCACTTGTCTTCCACCGTCACCCAGGGGTCGCTAGAATTTTTCAGCCAAAGAATATTGTCTTCGACTGAATCTTCGTCCTCTGTTTTTTTTTCTAAATGTTCTGGTAGGCGTGAGTGACGTTCTATACTTTCCGGCTGGGATTGAGTTGAAGTCCTCGACGATACGGATGACGATATTGACCGCTCTCGTCTTGCTATTATACCAGTTTGTCTGTATTTCCTCTTTAAATTGTGCACTTGATCAGGCAATTTTCCTCCCAATCTGTTGGTTATGCCGTACCCAGATTCAACTATTTTGAAGTGAAAATAGACTGATTTTTTTCAGCTGGGAATAACTGCACAATTTCATATGCCCACTTGCCGTAGACTTTAGCAGTTACATGAACTTCTGGATCTTGTAATAAAATTGACGTCGAAATAATTCGTACCAAATGAAGTCTTGCCTTGTTGTCCAATGGAGTATTTTGACCACACAACGTGAGCAAACCCCTGCCTTCTAAAGTGCTTTGAAGAAGTTGATTTAGGGTCTATAAAAAAGTATAGATATACACAAAATTAAAATTGAGTTAGGTACCTATGTCGTATAAAAAATGGACAACACGAACCTTGGTATTTTGGTGCTGTGATTCGCCAGATGTAGATGGAAGTTCGATTGACTGCTTTGATGTCGACGCTGATAGTGTGGTTTTATGTAGTAGAGACGTACCCGAAGTTCAGATTTCTGGTGTCGATGGTTGGGATTTGTTCAAGTCCAATAAGTCAGTTAACGAAAAACTAACATTTTGGGGGGCCGGTGATTGAACTTCAAATATCTGTAAAAAAAACGTTAATGTTGTTAGTATTTAGCCGTTTCGCTGCCACTGTGTCTAATTTTATATATTTATTTATTATGCAAAACCACTCACGTTAATGCTTTCCGCCTCTGGATACATAGATCTTCGCCATCCTTCCAAGTTTTTGATCAATATTGCTCGATGTCCAACTAAGGGAATTAATTCTTTTATTTCTAGTGGCCCCAATAATGCCAATGAAAATGACGTTATTTGATTTTCTGTAACAATAAAAAATATATTAAGTATACCTAAGTCCTGATTATTATGAATAGAAATTATAACAGGATTGAGCAAATATCCATAATAAAAACATATGTTTTTTATGTGCGGTATTTAGGATTAAAAATCAACGCCCACATTGATAAAAATCACTCGTATCATCCAAAATTATTGTCCGTGTCAAAGCCACTTTGAGCAATGCGCCATTATTCCGAAATAGCTTTAATACACTATATATAGCTAGAGCCTATCGATTGTCCCACGATGCTGGCCGCAATCCGCATTTCCAGCTTAGGGGTGACATAATAAATATTTAGATTAAATTTAGTTTAGGCAATCACTCACCATTAAATTTGTCGATGTATTGTTCAAGTCCCCATTCGCGTAGAAGAATGGCGACGTCATCATCCGCCATTTTGATCTCAATCTGACTTGATTCGGCACGAAACTCACAATTCCGAAATGTTTCAGATCAGAATGCACTTTGTTTTTATCACTTTTCGTACGCAATATAATAACTATGAATACACAGTTCGCAAAGTACTTACTATGACGACGCCGCGACTGGCCGCGGTGAAACATAAAAAGCGGAACGGAACTGTCAATTACCCAGGCTTGCAAGTCTTCTTTTGGTTATTTTATGGTAATCACTGATTGACGATGCATTTCTGCCAGGTCGTTTTTGGAGTTAGTTTGATAAGAATTTAGAAGACGGCATAAAACAACGAAACAACTGAAACTACCACCTATACGATGCACTGACAAAACTGCAATGGCGGCTTCTGCAAAGAACCGTATTAATAAGCTCGTACTACTCTGTTAAAATCAACCAAGCACTCCGTTGTTTTCAAACGAGTGACTTGGTTGTTTTCAATAGAGCCAGAGTGGTCGGTTAAAAATAACCAACCCGCTCGGTTAATTTCAACAGAGCTGAGCCATTCTGTTAAAAGCAAACGAGTGATCGGTTAAAAATAAGCAACCCGCTCGGCTAATTTCAACAGAGCCGAGCAATTCTGTTAAAAACAAACGAGTGGTCGGTTAAAAATAACCAACCCGCTCGGTTAATTTCAACAGAGCCGAGCCATTCTGTTAAAAACAAACGAGTGGTCGGTTAAAAATAACCAACCCGCTCGGTTATTTTTAACAGAGCCGAGCCACTCTGTTAAAAACAAACAAGTGGTCGGTTAAAAATAACCAACCCGCTCGTTTATTTTTAACAGAGCCGAGCCACTCTGTTAAAAACAAACAAGTGGTCGGTTAAAAATAAGCAACCCGCTCGGTTAATTTCAACAGAGCCGAGCCATTCTGTTAAAAACAAACGAGTGGTTGGTTAAAAATAACCAACCCGCTCGGTTATTTTCAACAGAGCAGAGCCACTCTGTTAAAAACAAATAAGCGGTCGGTTAAAAATAAGCAACCCGCTCGGTGGTTATTTCAACAGAGCCAAGACACTCTGTTAAAAACAAACGAGTGGTCGGTTAAAAATACTCCACCATCTCGGTTATTTTTAACAGCTGGGCTACTCTGTTAAAAACAAACGAGTGATCGGTTAAAAATAACCGAACCACCTAGGTGGTTGTTTTCAACAGATCCGCTCGGTTATTGATAACCATGCGACTCGGTTGTTTTTAACAGACTCACTCTGTTGAATTTAACCGATCAGGTAAGGTTGTTTTCAAAAGAGTGACTCGGTTAAAAACACCAGAGCCATTTGGTTGGTAACTACCAACCTGCTCGATTACTTTCAACCGTTTCGGCCATTCCGTTGAAAATAAACGAGAAATCGGTTAAAATTACCCGAGCCGTTCTGTTGTTTTCAACAGAGCCGCGCAATTATTTTCAACCGAGCAGCGCAGTTACAAACAGCCAAGACGCGACTTTAATATCTACAGAGTCGTTTGTTAATTGTAACCGAGTTAACTCGGCTACAACAACCAATCGGTGTGCTATTATTAACCCACTCCCTGTAACAGTTCCAACTTGGTACTTTTTAACAACGGTAGATTGGTTAATTTTAACCTTTGATTGGTTATTTTTAACCTTTTTTTTTTTAACCGAGCTAAAATCGCACTCGGTTAAGCGTTCGTTTTCTCAGTGTAGTCATTTGGACAATTTGTTTTTTGTAATTTGGGACTACACACTTCTAAATTGGTTCAATCGTTTAGAAGTTATGGTGGAATAAAGAAACGGAAAACATACATACATTAATCCTGAAAATATTACACTCCTTTTTGTAGGGCAGTCGTGTAATGACTACATAATGGACCAAAGTAATTTTAAGACACCGTATACATATACACCGTATTTTAAGGCACCGCATAATATACACCGTATTTTCTCATGTTTTCACATAACTTCCGCAAATGATGTCTTTGCTAATGCAGAACAACAACAGAATGTTTTTTTGGGTTTTTACTAAATTTGTAAAAAAAAAATATCTCAATATTTGGAGATTTTATTTGACAGGAGATTAATCTACACGAAATACTGAGTTAAAAACATTTAAAACTCTTTTGGTGTAAGCCTTACTAACTGAGTAACACCTTTAATAATCAACTATCGGATATTCAGTATTTTTTTATCAGTAATGGGGCTTCTAAACGGACCACATTTTCGCTGCAATATGTGGCTGCAATATCAGGAATTATTGCCCAGCATCACTGCAACACGTTTTGCAATATGTAGCTGGAAATGATATATCCCGGCGATTGTCAGCAATATTTCTGCTAACGTATGACCCATAATTTTGGCTCGTAAACGGGCTACACAATCGGGCAACAATGGACTACGAAATCATACGTATCTCAGCGGATTATATTGTTTTACATGAAAATTTAAAACGACAAAAAAAGACGAGAATCTACGTCGATTCGACCTGACTTCAATAAGCGCCATACTTTAGATATCTAAGTCATAATGTTTTTGATGACATGAATACCAATTGAAAGATATTCTCCATCTCAATTTACTATTAATTATAAATTCACAATACAATTGTCTAGGAATGATGTATAAAAACATTTAAATACACTAATAAATAATATAAATTATTTCACGCAATTGTACGTAACAAATCAGAAAAGATAATAATATTTTATAGATCAAAAAATTAATCATCAGAGGATATAAATACAAAATGAAGATGTCATGCGTCGTGCCTCCCATCAGAAAGGGACGCACGTATGGCACAAAACCAAACAGCAATAAAGCTGGCCGGGCAATATAGCAGTATTTTCGATTGCGAAGCGGTCGTTCATACGAAAAATATGTGGCTATATGGCCGGGATATAGTAAAATTGCATAGTATGGCTGGTATTGCTAACAATGTTGCCGGGCAATGTATTACAGCCACATATTGCAGCGAAAATGTGGCCCGATTAGAAGCACCATAAGAAAATCAATAAATCACGAGCAAGAAAGTCGTAGATTACTATAACCTCAGTTTTTCGTATAGAATAATCTCCAGTAAAATAAAATCTGATATCCTAAATCACTTTTTGGTGGTATCATTTAATCACAACTTTATTTTTTTTCAAACATTTTACAGTTGTTACTATTGGCTTGATACAATTAAAAATTTCATACAATTTTATTTTGTCATATAAATTTTTTATTTACTGGAATTTATGACTATTTTTGCTCTTCGGAAGACCTAAAAACTATACAAGGGAATGATCGCAATCATAACGTTGACAGATTTATATCGACTATTTATTTTTTATTTCCGCTATTCGCTGGAGCGTTTTAAATTTAGTACCAACCTCCTTCTTAGAAGAGAGCCCGTGACAGTCGCGTAAATAAATATAATTTTAAAACAGCAGCGATGAAAAATTTACTGTCAACTCTTCTACGGATTTCTTTGAAGATTTTACGGAAAAATAACGATGAAGGAAGAGACAAATTAAAAGCGTTTAAAGAGGTGACACTTTAGAAAAATAGTTTGATTTATTAATTTCAGTGTATAAAGGAATGATAGAAGATTGTGGTGACCTGAAAAAGTCGTTATTATTTTGATTTCTTGATATACAATACATACTTTCGTTCTCGATTGTTCTCTACTTCTAGTGCTGTGATGTGCGATCAATTGAACGTTTTTGCGTTTTATGGGGGGGCGATGTTTTCATAGATAGAGAAAAATTATGTACACAAGATGACGTCGTTCCATATCGCTTTTCTTCTAAAATGCGAACACGGAATGCCAAAGTGATAGGGAGTTAATGGGCCCTTGCTGAGTTGGCCACGAAGACCCATTCTGTTCAGGGTTGGTCACACTCACGGGTCAACACCTATCCGACGGCCTCCACGAATGAAGTGCGAGCCTGGGTAGGACCCTGGCCTTATGGTTAGTTTCCCCTGGGAATCAACCTTCTGGCGCTCCTGGACGGTCTGCGCACCGTGCGGCATTGCCAATCGATTGCGCACGCTGACTAACAGTCGGGGGAGTCTGGAAGCAGTACTGTTTCCTATAGAGCGGGGGTGCATGCGGACCTTACGGCGACTGCTCTTAAAACGACCATCGGCTACCCGATCCTGGGTGAACAGCCGTGTAAAGGATGCCGTGGTCCGCGATAGATTCGGTATACACCGTTTCACTGCTTCGTAAGGGAGAGGACCGCGCAAGCGACCTCGAACTCGTAACCAATCGAGAGACTGGAGTAATCTGGTCGCAATTGGAAGTAAGGGCGTGAGTGTAAGCCCGCTGGGTAACACTCCTGGCTATCTCGCGGTTAAGGCGTTGGCCTCTTACGGGTTTGTGGCAGAGCTAGACGGTGGACTGTTTTTGTCCTAAGTCTCCTGCGCTCACTCCAGGGAGATCGACTAATCGTTAAAACTTCCTGAGGTGACGGGCTCGCCAGCTGTAGTCGACAACTCTAGTTGCCAAAGTGATACCGATTGATTGTATCGATATTATACGAGAGATGTTATACCCGTATTTATGCTATGCTGCTACTGTGCTTCTGATATACATCCGGGCTTAGATGGTTTTTTCCATCATTATATATTTATAATTTTATATTTTTTATTTCCTCGTTTATGCAAATGTGATATTTATCTGTTTTGATGGGTTTTGGTTTCATAAAATCATTATGAAAAGTAATATCTTTGGTTTATTGATGAATTTGGCCTTCGCAATATGTTTTGGGCATATCATGTTACAGTATCATGTGATTCAACTCAATGTCACCCTAAATGGTTTACTACACGATGATGCTAGGTGGATACACATTCCTCTACCTAATCATAATCGGTTTGCTCAAAATATTTTTGTTTTTTTATACATTCGCTTCGAGGTTACAAATTCCGACAAAGGGTCACTTTCACAAATGGAGTGCAAATAAAACTGATACATTTTATGCATGAAAATTTGTTTAATATATATGAAAAAAAAATAATATAGTGAATCAGCTTTATTTTTTTAAGGCCATAGTAATTGTATATATGGATACCTATACACGGTTATAATTATTTCCGGTTAGCGTTACCATAAAAACGAGCTACTTCGTAAAACGTCGATTAGTTAAGAATAGATCATCTTAATTTAACAATAATTCACTATATAATAAAATTAATCTTTATTCTATTTTGATAAAAATAATAATAATAATTCAGTATCAACGCCATACAACTTTAGAAAATTTCAATGGATCTCTGAGGAGCATTTTTTTTTTGCTAGGGTATTGTAAACCAAGAGCAAAATATAAATTAAACTTTTTCCAAATTTGGCGATTCGACTACATGGTTTTTGCGGGGGGGGGGGGGGGGGGAGATACTTATCCGGAAACGACTACGTTGACTACCGAACGTCTGTCCAAAAACTGGCAGCGAACAAATACAAAGACGTTGTGAGTACAGTTAAGTCGTCTAATTTTTACAAGACTGCCCAAAAAAGAGAGTGTTATGTGTTTAAGGTTCATGTATGTATGTTTCCGTTATTTTATTCCATCATAATTTCTAAACGCTGGAACCGATTTAGAAGTGTGTCGTATTGTTAGAATCGTTTTATTCTCCCGAGTGTCATATGGTACGTGCCGCGACCCCTTGCTCTCATATAAGGAGTAAGCATTCATTATTTGAAAGTTTATTTTTTTTCGTTCTTCCTATTTGCATCCGTCAGGAATAGATTCGGGAGGCCTAGTAACAAAGAGAAATATTTGGAATATTAATTTAGCAAAATAAAATATACCAAGTGTAATTATTACACTCCACAAATAATTACCGATTTTTAATTAACCGTCTTTGGTCCTTACGAATTTATTCCGATCCAACATTTTGAAAAATTATGAAACTCTGCAATTGTACTCGGAAAAAAATCCGTTATGTATTAACCCCTCATTTTGCGAAGTAAACATTCGGCCGTCCCTTTTATTTTGTAAGTTTGGCGCGTAAAATTGGCGAGATTCGATGGCCTTGAGGAAAACGATCATAAGTTATAAACCACTATACGGATCATAAAAAGAATAACTGTAAAATGACCGCATTGAAATTTATAAATATAAAACATTATCTTGCGGTAGGCGACCGTGCGTCCCGCAAGGGACGTTACGGAGCCAGCGGGTGATGAAACCCTGATTTTTTATTCAACCATAACTTCTAAATGCTTGAACCGATTTAGAAGTGTGTGATATTGTTAGAATCGTTATATCATCCCGAGTGTTTTAGAGTAGCCTAAACTGTCCAAATATCAAATAATACTTGTCTAAATATCCAAATGTCAATAAATTAACATACATATATAGTGTACAGTGTCAAATGAAAAGTCTGATTAAGTACATTCCGAAAATATGCATCTCTCTATATGGATAAATACATAAAACACAAATGTTTCTTTAAATAAACCGTAATTGAAATAATTATAAATATAATATTTCGCGTTCTGCAACGGAAGTCGTGAAATTTTTGAAACAATTCGAAGCTTTTTTTTTTCACTTGTTACTTTTGTTATGGTTACAAATCTGTGCCTTGTTTATGACAAATAAAATAAAATCAAAAATATTAATTTTGTACTTCTTTGAAATTACAGCAGTGCTCTAATATAGGCTACTACTGTTTACTTTATAAATGCAGTCATAGTCGACGGAGAGGGTATTGAGGTCCTTATTGCAGGAACTCTTGTTCGCTAAAATTTTTGAACCAAAATTTCATAAACGCTTGCCAATGAACATATTGCAATAAATCTCGAGAAGGTTACCGCCGCATTTATATCACATTCTTAACGGTCGTTTATTGAACAAGTAAAAGGGAAAGGTAGTGTATAATTTTATCGTTTACTGAAGTATCGCACAGGTAGGAAGTGGCCTCGGCGAATTTATAGCGACAGACACTCGCCTATGACCCGCCGGCGCACTTTGTAAATCCGCCTAGACGAGCCGTTTCCATTAACAATTGTCCATTGTATGCGTGCATTCATTGTTTAGCACTAATAATATAAATACTCGTAGGATGCAAACTAGCGTATAGGCGGTATTAGTAATAATTACCAATAAATCAATGTGCGACATTAAACGTTAGCAGCATTTGATAGGAGGAGCTAAACTCTAGAATACTCGGTCTGCAGCCATCTATAATAAGTATAGTGCAACTGAACATAAATAAGGCTGCAACAAAATTCCATGAATTTTCTCTAACCTTCTCAAATTAACATTAGACATATTCCAATAGGAACTGTGCTATTTTTCTTTATATTACTTATCTCAGACATAATTTTAAAAAAAAACATTAAAATGGTCATACCAAGTAATGGTACGAAGTAAACAACGGCCCACATTCACATGACCATGCTCAACGCGTACCCAACTTGGCCGAATATACTGGGCATACGGCTTATTGTCTTTGGGTGAAGAAGCATAACTGACGTAGTTCACATAGAGATACACATATACACAGACATACCTACACACACATATAAATATAACGATCTAAATATAATATAGTATTATTCCTTTGCATTATATTGCATTATATTACAGTAGGTTTACATTATATATTATATTCTTAAATCACATTATGTAGCATAATAGTAAACTTATGGTAGTATAATAGTAAATAAATATAACTACAGTCTGGCCAGAAAGAGTAGACCATATGTTATGGGGAAAAATATTTATATTGCAACACAGTAGTGTGAGAATAGTAAGACTAAATAATCTAGGGATATGTCTCAGTACCATCAGAATCTCCCAAGAGGCGTTTTGTACTCAGACTAGTGTTTCTGCTATTTACTGATTCTATCGTGTAACATCGACGTTTGAATTATTGTGACCTGGAAAGAAAAAGAAAAAAAAAACATTAGTCGTTTAAACGATTGAGGCAGGTAGGTACCAACAATTTGTGGTTAAAGTGGTAATCAAAATATAACCTCAAAACCTCAAAATTGCTCCGAAAATCCTTTTTTTTTTCATTTTTAACGCAATAGAACATGGTTAACGAGAATTAATAACAAAATGAGGGCAATTTCATGAACTGAACCAAGAGGATAAAATTCGTCTTGACATAAGCGTAAGTGTTTCCACATCAAAATATCCCCCCCCCCTCCCCACGTCGAATTAGGGTCTACTTGTAACCCAGTTATTACTGCTATCATTTTCTTCTGCGATTTTTTATACACAGGCTTCTAAAAGCTTCAACATAACAGGTAAAATTTAAAAAAAATATTGGTATTACAGAAAAGCCGGAAAATTGTGTTTGATAAACGAAACGCTAGTAGCATGTCCTGCATATCGATATCAATTCAATTAATACAAGTTTATGAAATTATTGGCTAAAATAAAGGATGTATAAAAAAGTGATAGCATTGACGTCTAAGCTAATAGCAATTCATTTGGTTATTTATATTAATTATTTTTTTTTTTTACAAAGGATTGATTAATTATAAAAACCCAATATTTTAACCAAGCTGACTTAACTATCGCATTTTTTATAAAGGCTGATCACATCGCAGAAATAACACGGTTAAATAGAATGCCATATATTCGTCTTTTTTAGCATTAAGTGCATAATTACCAGGTATTTAAAAAATATTAAAATAATGGAAGCTATAATTTTAAAAATCGTTTGTAATTATATTATTAATTTATACCATATAGGTTGGCTTTGAGCGCCATCTACAGTGCGCCACAATACTGTTATACCACGAAAGTCGCCCTATTGAAGACGTTAAACAATCTAATATTCTATATAATCAATGATTATAGTTAATAAAATCATAATCTTACCGTTATCATAATATAAAATTTAAATAATAGGAATATTGGATAAAACATTAAAAAAATAATCGTCTACAGCAAAATAATGTTATTAAAAAAATTAGGTTGCGCCTTGTAACGGGGTAATTTATTGATCATAAATTACAAGCAATTGCCAAAACAATGACTTTTTAAATTTGTAAAATATGGTGCACCAGCTTCACAAACATTCGAGTAAATAAACAAACCTATATGATTTAGTTTGACAGTTCACGTTTAGATTGACCATCGACTATCGACCGTAAAGTCGCCAATCTATGATCTTTGCATATTCAATTTGTGTTGCTATGGCCAAGGTACTTTCAAAGAGGATCGTATCAGCATGCTTAAAATGATGCTTCTATAAATTACATGTTGATAGGTGGCAAACGACCGACGGTAAAACGTAAATAAACATTTATACAGCAATGTGTTCTATGTACAGGGAAATATTTAAAA
Source organism: Micropterix aruncella (assembly GCA_944548615.1). Classification (NCBI taxonomy): domain Eukaryota; kingdom Metazoa; phylum Arthropoda; class Insecta; order Lepidoptera; family Micropterigidae; genus Micropterix; species Micropterix aruncella. Next base: position 28,411,878 of record OX155956.1, read on the forward strand.
GAAATCGGTAAAAATACTCAACAAGGCTTTTCCTGTTATAGCTATAAAGGCTATAGATACAAATGATTTTTTTTTTTAATCTCAGCGTCCAAAAGTTGAAACAAAACACTCTAAAAATACACCTTTTAAACTAAACTAAACTTGGATGAAAAATCACGTTGTGGTTTTTTTATTGAGTTCCTATTTTTGCTAAAAAAAATGCTGAATTTTACAATAAAAATAATGAAAAAAAAATGATTTTCTGAACTTTTTATAAAATAGAGGATTTATTGAAATATTTTCTCATAAATTGAAAGTGGGATAATTTAAAATAATCGTAATCAAAAATCCTAAAGCCATATCTTGCCTCGTTTTTATCGATTACTCTCCACGTGTAATATACTTGATAAAGACGATTATTACATTAAAAAATATTCACGTGATACTTAATACCTTTACCTAGTATTTGTATGGAATTTGTAGTTAAAACATATGTCATTACATATGCCACCAAACATAGATTCAGATTTATTTTATTGGTATACTTGTATACAAGTCATACATACAGTTGAGCAAACAAACATAATGTTGTGAAATATGACACAAATATGACAATCACAAACACATATGACATATTTATTTTGAGTATACAGTGATGATTTAGGGTGATCCCTTAATTACCTTATAAGTAAATAGACCAACATAGCATACATTAGAAAACACATACACACACACACGCATTAAAAAAATATATTTCGTGGCTCTGTTTAGGTCTACGGTCTACTTAAAAAGGTTGGTAATTACCAAACTCATTAATGAAAATGGTAACATCGTTGACACGCAACAATTTCTTTCTTGCGCCAGGCAAGGCTAAGTTAATGAAGATAAATTAAATTACCTATAAATGCGACGTTAATGTATAATACCTTATTAGCGCTTTTTTCCATACCTTAATGAATTAGGGGAAATAATCGATTTGCTTTAAGGATATATAGGTACTATTATTTGAGTTTATTCATCATTTGTATGAACACCATTATAAAGGCGACGACTCGCTTATGTAGACTAGCTAGATAATTTACCGACTTAATATTGATATATTTTCTATAATTGAAGTTAAATATGGACGGATTAAGATATGTATTCATGTCGAAATGTTTTAAAATTTAATTTTAGAAATCAATTTCTAGTGGGTTTTAATATCTGTTTAATAATACATTACTAAACAAGATAAGTTGTTAAATTCCATTCCCCAGAGTAATATGCGATTTAATTTACTGGAAGTCGTGAAATAAACATGTTTACTACTGGTAGACTTTCAACGGTATAACGTTGAATTTTATTACGAAACTTACAGAAACTCTTAGTAGATAAACCATCAAAATGGCAGTAAAAACAGTGACGAATTAAAGGCGACTAAAAAGTGAACTAGGATTTGACTTGTCAGTAATTTACGGCGTGTAGTTTAGTGTAGTTTTAGATTGAGCGTTTCGGCGCCGGAATGTTTACCGGAACGTTAAATATGTACCTATATTTTTTTTGTTTTCCAATTGTCCGCGTTTATTGACTTGAGTTGTAATAGACGACGAAGACTACCAACCTTTAGTACAAGGTTGAAGCTGCCACTTTTAAAACTGCCGGTTTTCTTCTATTTATTTAGCCCTTTTTACGAACAGTATTCAGGAATTCCTGGTTGACACAGGTGAGCAAAAAAGTATATTAGAAAAAAGCTTCGAATCAGCCACGGCAAACAAAATCTAGAGAATCAAATCAAATCAAATTCTTTATGGTTATATATTCGAGGATATTCAATTACAAAATCTAACCTAAGTAAACCGTACAAAGCGTCCGCATTAAGGTAGGTTTAAATTTGCCAAATTTAAAAAAAGCGTCTTTAGTCAAATGTAGTTGGGTTTTATTTGTTGAATTAAACCCAAATAACCTTTGGGTTTTCCATTAGATACTTTTTTTGTTATAAAAGCAAGAGCATGGGCTTAGGTTATTTAATTGTATTTTAAAAAAAATAAGTTTCCAAATTTTTATTAGTTTTGCAAATCGTCTTGATAAAGTTCCACGCTTCATTTCATTGAACAAACGTATATGAACATTTGTTCACATTCACAGTCACAGTCACAGTCACAGTCAACAGTACCCAATTAAATTAAAATGCTTTGTACCGGTACCTACGCTCTAGCAGTAACGAAAATAATTGATTTTTTTTAAATCGTTGTAGCTACATTTTTCATATCTATACTAGTATTATAAAGGAGAATTTTTTGTAAGTTTGTATATAGGGGGTAATCTCCAAAACGACTCATATTGTGATAAATATTGGTTTCAATACGAAATCATGGTATTTGTAAAAATCATGATATTTGTAAATATCATGAAGTATCAAAGTCGGAGAAATTGAGCTGGTGAGTTGTTTTATCGGCGTGCGCTAACGAAACGGTTTAATATATTTGAAAACAATATATGACAAAAACATTGACCTTAGAAACATCTATAAAAAAATCAGCTACAGCATATACCCAACCTTTATATTTAAGCTACAATAACTGGTTTTATGTCTCGAAAAATAATAAAAATAAGTAGTCATGGTTTGTTGAGAACATTGGCAATAAAATCAGAATGCTTATCAAAATAAAAATCATTCATTATCACGGGTGGTTAATAAAGATAAAATGTTCTATTTACTGTAGTAAATGTTACTGTACAGTTTTAGGAGGTATAGTTGTAGAGATATCATGAAATTAGTAACGAGTTGAAGCACCCTGAAATACCTAGCGGTCAGCAACGGCGTCTGCTGGCCCAGCAAGGACAGCGTTCAGCGGAAGGCGGCGAGGGTGGCAAGAAACAAGACGTGTACGGCTACGATATATGTAGCGGGCAGCTGAGGGGGGACGTCTTGCACTATATACCTAAAGGTAGCGTCTTAAAAGGAAAATAAACGCCCCCCTACTTACATTAACAAATCGATTCAAAACTTTACGCGAAGCAAAGCCGCGGGCAACAGCTAGTAATTTATAGAATTCCTTTAAAACTCAGGTCATTTAAATGTTCATTTGGTTGGTTGGATTTCATACGGGTGGAAAATACAAAAGTGTACTTTGTGGGGACGGTTAAGGCGACACTTACATTAATATACATTTGTCAATTCTGGTTTTATATCGCTGTCACATATAATTAAAAACGATATATATTTTTATATTATGTGTCTACTTTATAGATATGCAACTAAGCGCACAATCAAGCATAACGCGACAAAAGATACTCGCATGTGATTTGTACTCGCACTCCTCCTCCGTACATGGAGCCCATCTCTGGAATGCTTTACTTACTCATGTAAGGACAGAGCCGAGCCTGTATTACTTTAAACACAGCCTTAAGAATACTTGAACACGACCCATAAAATTTCCCTTTTTTTCGTCCCTGAGCCCCTCCTCCTTCCCTACAGCATTATAGGCTAATTGTTTCGTTTAAAGAAATACACAAATAATGATATTACATTTTATAACACCAAATTAAATAGTTTGGAAGTATATTGTTTAATCCACGGCAAGAAATTAAACCCAATCATTCTATGATGTTTACTCTCCTAACTCGCTCAACTAAGCAAAGCTTGTGCTTGGGCAAATAATTTATATACATAGAGTAACATCAAGGTGACATGATACCTGGAAACGACCATATCTGAAGAATTTTAGTTTTACGAAATTTTCGAATAATGTAAGTATTAATTTAAAAAAGGGTCTAAGCGAATTCCTTGATAAGGAACCAATTTTCAATTTCGACTCCAAAAAGTTTCTCATTGCCTTGGACATTAAGGCTTCAACCTGATTTTGAAAACGAAGGCGCGATTACTCTTACAATGTAAGCAATGAGTGCTTCGCTCAGAGACTTTCGCTAAATATGCTTTACCGTTAACACCCATACTGCCATACCACCACTGCGCAAAAATAGTTATTATGTACTAGAGCTGCGATAGAAAGTTTAGTATGCGCCTGGTCGCCGGCGCGGGCCGATATGGAATATGTGCCTGACGCATCGTCAACGCTGGATTTTTATTGGTCAAACCCTACAAAACTGACCCCGCCTATTTCTTTGCGTGTCCGCCCATTTCGGATATTTTTCTGAGGTCTCATGTCGCCTTAATTAATGTGTGTACACGTTAAAAAATAGAAGCTTAACCCCTCAAGCCCCGATTGGCCGATATCGGCCACAATACGATTCAGCGTGACGGCCCCGTTTGAATTTTATTTTAATTTAATTTGTTTTATTTTAATATGTTTTATTATCTTAATATGTTTTATTTTAATTATGGATACAGTGGTTTGGCAGTAATTAATATTTTGTAACAGACAGTGTCGTAATTCAATTTTTTAATTAATTTTTACTAAATTTATTTGGGACAGCAACTTGTCAATCGTCTGAGGGGCCGAGGCCTGAAGGGTTAAGGGCAATTTTAATTAGTACATAGTTAAATTAGGTATAATTAGTTATAACAGATGTACATAACCAAAAATAAATGAAATAACGATTACAGCAATGATTTTTTAAAATAATTACTAAAATTCAGAACAGTAGTTAATAAATAATAAATAGTCGTAGTTATATGTTTTCAATTCTTATGATTCATTTTCGGTTGGATTTAAATATCAGGTACATTCGATACGAGTTACCTTTATACATTGAGTATATTAATAGTTTTATCTTATTTTTACCACAAAACATGTTCTCTTATTAGGTTAAGGTTAGCTATAAGATACTGCCTTCAAGTAAATAAGGTCGCCGATTAGTTTAAACAAATAATCCGTTTTGTTATTATTATTACGGAAGGAACGTAAAGCCAATCTTGACCGGACAGCGTTGAGAATGTCAACTTCCATCTGGGCTGTTTGATCGCATTGCCGGTTTTATCGATTTTGTTAAATAGCTCGCATGTCGCTAATTCGGTTTGAAATAAATATTAATTGGACTTAAACCTGTAACTGACTTCCACTGTCATTCAATCCAGGCCAGCAAGAACAAAAAAGTTATTCAGTAGATAAACTGCACCTCAAACAATTCTGAATTTGTCACATCTGTCGTATTTGTCGTGCAATCTAAAACCGCTCTTACAATATACGTTGAAGCGGATGCCACCTCCTCCGTATTTTATAAAATACGGTTCATCCGCCCAGTAACATGTCGGACATTTTTAAAACTGGGCAATAATTCATAACGCATCGCAAGACATAGACATAATATTATCCGCCTCTGGAATTGACACTTCTTTTAAATGCCGGTGTCTCGTAACGTATTTAATAGCTTAGAGGGCGTGTGTTTCTATGTTGTGTAAATGCTCATTAAAAGTTGTACGGAGTGACTGAACCTCGAACGTCAGGCGGCGAGGTAGGCTAAAAACCTGGCAACCCTCGCAGAGCCGACTGCTTGTATCTCTCCGTATGTTGGAAATAAAGTTGATGATGCGAAGTATGGTTTTGGTTATTCCGTCGAATTTATCCCGATTGATATAGTAGCTTAGCCACGATAGTGCATGTATTTTAGCACTATATTAATGGACCAATTTTTACCAAAAAAAAAACGACCTCGAAATGTTCTAAGTATCGCCATGTCATGGTGATACTTAGAACGGGCTATCATAATTGAATGCTTATACAAAATTGTGTGCCTGTGCTGTTGACCGTTGAGGAGTTCTCTCGTTGAAAGCCAACCGAAATGCATTCATCTACTACAAAAACTATTTATATAACTTGAATATTTGCATCGTGCTATTAACTTAGTGGTTGCGTTTATCTGCAAACTTATGTGAGTCCTTTGGCTAGCCAGGTATTCAAGAACTTTCATTTTCAGCAAGATTTTCCACGGTTGGTTTCATTCTACGTTGTCGAAAGCTAATAGCATAACTGGAGTCTCACTATCCTTGTGGAAGATCTGATTCTAGATATTTGATTCTCCTGTTATTGCCCTTAACAAATCCAACCTGTTCTTTTGGGATAAAAAATAATCTGACTAGGGTATCCACAGAAGTCAGTGTTGGGTCCGAGTCATGGAAAGTTCTATGTCCTCTGTGAAAAATTAAGCGATTCTCAATGGAGCGATTTCGGAGGATCTCAGTAATCAGGATGGATGCCATATGCTGGTTTTTACAACGAGCGTCCGCATCCAAGATTTTTGAATGACCACGCCCTTTTCCTTCTTATTTTATACCGTGAATCTATTCCATGATACAAGATAAATATATGAAAAAATGTAATCAATTTCTTCTGTGCGTATATCTTCACGACGCAAATATCAGGGATGCAGTCCTATTTCTTTCAGTCGAGCGAAAACAGGGCAATGTGTTACAATCAAACTCACACTGTTACATCTCAAAGTGTAAAAGGATATTACCCCCACTGCGGTGCGTTTGTGTAAGGAAAGACAGGAATAATTCGTACACTTGCCAGTGTATCAAAGTGGCGCTCGCCATTCGACACATGTAAAATGTCCGGGACTGGCAGCGGCGATGGCGGCGGCGTTACATCCAGCGGGACGCTAAGTGGCGCCCATTAGGGAATGCTTTTAGTTTCGAGGAGGTGGGAAATTTATTTTAGTGTCTCGTAAAGAAATAGCGGTCGACTTCTGCACTGTCGTACCAGGCCCGGGTCCAAAACTACAGACGACGAAGCGGCGACGCAGCGACGTATGATGCCCCGTTCGCACATTATGCCTAATAGACGAGTTCATTGGTTCATTATACATTCCCTCATTTATTCATTCTTCATTTATTCATTCTTCGTTATTAAGCTATTGCATAGCTTTTATCGCGGGCCTAGGCCAGCGCGGCGACCGAATGAAGAAATTTCTTAACGAAAATTAATGATTTTAAACTGATAATTACGTCTAAACGAGTACTGCTTACGATTCGAAAAAAATATATGTTAAACAAGAACATTTTCCTAATATTCTTAGCTTTGAATATTTTAGATTTTGTTTATATTACATAGTGTAATTAATTTGTGAAATTAGGTCTAACCGAACACAAAAACGACTACTACGCAAATACTATCTGGCGTATTATTATGAAACCTGCACTATTTTAAAGATAATTTAATTATCTATCTTTTTATCTACGATTTTTTTCGAATAATCCGTTTTTTTGCTTTATCGAATAAAAAATTCGTGCGCGGCGCTCTATCGGAAGACGTTTAAATTATTCTGAATCATTTGCTTTCGCAGCCGCAAATGATTCGGAATAATTTCAACGTTTTCCGATAGAGCGCAGTTATCTGACATCAGAAAAAATAAAATAAATAAATAATTATATTTGCATAAGTTGTTAAAAATGCTATGCAATAGCTTTACCGCGGCAGTCCCCGAGTGCCACACGTATTTTTTTTTTTTTTTCTTTGCATTATGTAGCATATTTTCATTGTTTAAAAAACGTTAAAACAGTGTCTTTATTTGGTCATTATTTTAGTAAGGCAAATCGCGATCTAAAAACCTCAAGTCTTTGTTTTTCCCCGTGTATTTTGTTACAATTCGCTGTTTCGGTCGCTATTTCCCTCTCCTGTCTTCCATTTCCCGGCGCTAGGTACCGAGCGCTGATTCTTGTGATGTTTGCATGATTGCTTCTTTCTAGATAAAAGTGTGCCTAATATGTAGCTCTGATACACAACTCTCGCAGATTGCATATTATTTGACCTCAACTAATATATTTTTTTGGCAAAAAAATCTACTTCGGGACTTGAATTCTGAATTCTGAATTTAAAATTATTTTTTTTATTAATATTTTTAAAAAAAAATACATGTGGCACTCGGGGACTGCCGCGGTAAAGCTATTGCATAGCCTTTTTAACAACTTATGCAATTATAATTATTTATTTATTTTACTTGTTCTGATATCAGATAACTGCGCTCTATCAGAAAACGTTGAAATTATTCCGAATCATTTGCGGCTGCGGTAGCAAATGATTCGGAATAATTTAAACGTCTTCCGATAGAGCACCGCGCACGAATTTTTTATTCGATACACAAAAAAACCGGATTATTCGAAAAAAATCGTAGATAAAAAGATAGATAATTAAATTATCTTTAAAATGGTGCAGGTTTCATAATAATACGCCAGATAGTATTTGCGTAGTAGTCGTTTTTGTGTTCGGTTAGACCTAATTTCACAAATTAATTACACTATGTAATATAAACAAAATTTAAAATATTCAAAGCTAAGAATATTAGGAAAATGTTCCTGTTTAACATATATTTTCTTCGAATCGTTAGCAGTACTCGTTTAGACGTAATTATCAGTTTAAAATCATTAATTTTCGTTAAGAAATTTCTTCATTCGGTCGCCGCGCTGGCCTAGGCCCGCGATAAAAGCTATGCAATAGCTTAAAAGTTTTAAAAACACGCTTTTATAAATGCACTTAAAAAAAAGCCGGTTCAAAGACGGCTATGATACGATATTCCATTATGGAATGCCAGTGCCTATCTTCCGGTTTCATCATCAGACCTTGAAATCTAATCGTGGTCAAAGTTTATTCAAAGACTTTTCTAACAAGGCCAAACACAGCTATGATACGATGTTCCATCATGAAGTTCCAGTTTATATCTTCCGACCCCATCATCAGATCAGTTCGACAGTACCATATTATTGTATTGTCATCAGAACTACATACAGCCGTCAATTTTCATGACGCTACGATCCTTTGAAGATGGTTAAATTAGTTACCTTAGATTCCATTACATAGTTAGTTACATACAGGTCGACCTAATAAAAACTACTTCAGGGTTTAGAATTCTTGTTCTAATCTGAGTTGGAAAAATGTTGGCACTTTTTCTAGGAATATAACAGTTTTCGTCATGGCGATTGCTACTCACAATGAAACCACTCCTCTTCATTAGTTTGCTTATTTTTACAGAATTTTCGAAATCATCACCATAAAAACTTTGTCTCTATTTAGAGAGCGTTATATATTTTACGCTCTTGTCATATGTGAAAAAAAGGAAACACGTATTTATCAAAGTGGTAGCGCTGTCATTATTATATGCTCTTATGAATCAGGCCGACTCCTAACATAAATGTTATGCGAGCGATAAATCGCCTACCTTAAATAATTTGTAATTTTAAAATCCTCTTTAACTTTCCGCAATATCTCTAACTTTAAACACCCAATCAATAGGCGTCCTTCGAATGAGGTATTTCCCAATTTTGGGATCCTTTGGGCTTTCTGACCGATGGAGAGCTTATTAGGCGAAAGTTTAATCTACATCCTCGAGATGAATAGAAAGGAACAACGACCCCCCGCTAATTGGCTCCCTGATGGAATTTCAATTTGGCAGCCTCAGTGGATTTATTTCGGCCGAGATTAAGAAATCATCGAGGCGAAAGTAAGCGGGTTTAGGATTATTTTCGATACAGCGTTCCCTACAAATTGCGGGATTGGTATACGAGAAAACGCCCGTTGGAACTTTTCTATGAAGTTATGGGATAAGTAGTCAAAGCAAGTAATGTTATTAAATTATAAAAGGTCTAGCCCGTGCCCGCAGGGCACATATACAGGTGGCATAGTGGTTAGGTCGCATGATCTTACGTTGTAAGGTCCCGGGTTCGATTCCCGGCTGGGTCACCATTTTCCGTTGGGATCTAATTAACAGAATTGCATTTTCAATTCGGTCGATCGAATACAATAACGAGACACACCTTTACACACATGTTACACGCATACATAGAGATAACACGTCATAGTAGGGTTGGTTGTAAGAAATTGTCATATGACAATAAACCCGTCCATTGTGAAATTTCGCAATAAAGGGTAGAAACAAACAAACAAACAAACACATATCAATATAACTTTTTTGTTATTCGTTTGTGATTTGTACTTTTTGAACTGAAAACCTTTTCTCTTTTTTTACTTTTTGAATTACCTACACCGATTACTTGACCTCTTAGCAATATATGCTTGCAAATGCAAGGTTTTTTAGCCTGCGCCCGCACATTTTTGCACATATTTGAACTTTTAAACATTTGACCATGTTTGAATATTTTTGATTTTTTAAAATATTTTTTAATCTTTTTATGAATTTCACAGTTTACCTAACCCTGAGGAGTCTATGTTTGAATTTCAAGTCAAACGGTCAAGCCGTTTAACCTGGAGGTTGGTAAACACAGATATATAGAATCCCAAAACACATTATATTCATCACAATTAATAATAAACAAATACAAACAGAGCTGAAGTGTATTTAACTGTAAGACTAGTGTAAGACTAGTGTAGTGTAAGAGTTTGTCTCGCCAACAAACTGTATACCAGTTTGGCGAGATTGTAATATTTTTAAAAATGTATCTTTTTCTTTGAATAAATTTCATTTAAAAAAAAAAATTAAAAAACTGACCGGAGTCGGGCCCATCATAATATTAGTATTACACGTCTTGGGGGAGAGCAGTGGACTCCGTACTGACGACTGGCTGTGGTAGGTATAAGGTAGCTGTCACTTCCCATCGAAGACAATTTGAGAAGCCGAAGTCGCGCTTTTAGATGTTTTTACATGACTGCCCAACAAAAAACGAGTGTAATGTGTTCAGGGTTCATCTCTGTATGTTTTCAGTTTCTTTATTCCACAATAACATTTAAACGCTTGAACCACCGATTTAGAAGTGGGTAGTATTGTTAGAATCGTTATATCATTTAGATATTTCTGATATTGTTAGAATCATAATGTCATCCCGAGTGTTATAGAGTACCTTAACCCAGTTGTTACAGAAACTTTTTTTTTATCTCGTATCACAGTATTATTTTAGTATAATTACCTTTATGCATAAAGTAAACATGGAAAAATGCCAAAAAAGCTGAGTTTTCAGGAAAGCTCGGAAAATGCGGATCGCTTTAACGATCAGTAGTAATAGGCAGGTAGGTTAAAGCTCATATAACTACTACTTTATCGATTGTATCCTATTTTAAACTAAAGAAACACAGTTATTACTATGAAAAAGACTTTATTATCTATCTATCTATATCTATCTATATAATCTATATATATCTATGTAATAAATTTATTAAAAACGTGCATAAAATAAATTTCAATCACAAGCTTATTTGTAAACACTTATCGTTTAGAACACTTAGTGAAAGTTACTTACGCTAATACGAATTAAAATAGAAAAGCACTTCAAAATTATGATCATAAGATAATATCTATGCACCGAAACAATGACAAACGATCACTGCGGCAATTGCTAAACAATAATCAAAAGTTATCTGCTCGTTAATATTTTTAAATTTAGGGTATTCCCCATATTTTTTTTGTTGATCTTTATAACGATTGGTCTTTGTAAATGGATTAACTGTTCAAATGTCATGTAATTAATTGTCTAAATGTCCAAATGTATAAATGTCCAAATGTATAAATGTCCAAATGCCAATAAATTAACATAAATGTGTTAAGTGTCAAATGAAAGGTCTGATTAAGTATATTCCGGAAATATGCATGTATCTATATGGATAAATACATAAACCACAAATATTTCATAAAAAAACGAAATAAAAATAATTATAAATAAAATAGTTCAATTTCTGTAACGGCAGTCGTGTTTTTTTTTATTATATTGACTTGTTTTCTAAAGAGGAATGGATTATTTTCCTAGAGAGACCAAGATCTTTAGAGAGCTGAAACAGAGATTTGGCTGCCCAGCCACTAGCGCCAATTTCCACTACTGCACCGCGTGAAGATGAGCAGTAAAGCCGTTTTGAATGAGAGTACCTACGTAAGTTCTGAAATTGCATACTTACGTAACATATAATATAATACTATATTACTATAGTATGTATTATATATTACTATATTACTATAGTACGCTTTACTATAATAAATAAATTGTCAGATTATGAATCTCGAATAGATTACATATCAATGGATTGTGGATTAATCTGCAAATGTGCTAACTCCAGTTTTTATCAAGACACCATTTATTTTAAATGTAGCAAATGTATTTATCTCTGAGTAGAAAAATGAAACAACAAACAATGGGAGGATGTGCGAAAACGGTTCTTCAACCACTTCTTTTCGCGCAAAAAGGTTTGATCAAAATAATATTAAGACAACCGTTCACGTATGCATCAGATCTCACATTTAAGGAAATACATGTTTTAGAAGTGCGCATGTTATATGTGAAAATGATTTTAGGTCGGATCGTTCTTAAGGAAAAAAATAAATTCCAGCAAACTAAACAAACAATACGTGCCAATAGTGACTACGTTGCAGTTCCCCGAAGGAGTACGTCATTTGGCCGAAGAAATTTCACTTATCTAGGGCCTAGGATATATAACATCCTACCAGCAGGTATAAAGATTAGCCCGAGCAAGATTCAAACAACTGGTCTCGTGGATGCTTGGGCCAGGAAGGTACCGAATGCATCAAGAACTCTCAACTATCTAGCTTTGTTTGGCTGCACTTTGTGACTATTACTATTATTTAAATTTTTCTTTGTGACTATTTTATTTTTCTAGAAACTTTACTATTATTGGTATTATAATATTATTGTGACTTTTTATATTCCTTACAAATATTACAAATTTTATTTATAATTTAAGTTGTGACTATATAGTTTATTAGTAACCGAAGGATAAGTGTATTTAATTATCTATTTACTTCAATGTTTTATTTTATTATAATTATATATTTACATATTTTATTTTTATAGATATTTTTATTTAATTCAATGTTTTTTTTCCCATTTTCGCTTTTTTTCTTCTTGTTTAAACTACTTTTTTTTTCTTTTGGATATGTTTTCTTTTTTAAACTAGTATTTGTTTATTACGTTTGCCCTAGAACAATTAGTGTTTACTTAGTTGGGCGACATGGGACCGATCTTCACTATAAGCGTGACACAACTTGCTGTGGGTTTTATTTAAAGTGTAGATTAAGTATGATTTGTTACTCTTGTTGCATATTATGTACATTACCATAAATAAATAAATAAACTCCCTCAAAATGAAGATGTTCTTAGGAAAAAAAAGCTACCAAATAGACTTTTGATATTTCTATAATGGTTTTAATAGAGATTTTATTACGTTTTAACACTCTCTTGTAAAATTATCTTAAATGGAGTTAGCACTATGCAAATTAACCCATCGATATCTTATATCGGAAATGATTCACCACGGAAAGCCATAGTTCATCGGTTACGAAGGTTAATTAATTAAATTTAGCATGTTGCATTTAAGGCTGTCGTTACAGTGGCAGGCAGGTGGGTGGTTACATGTGGGTGGCAGGGTCGAATAGTTCAGAAAACAGTAACGTGGTTAGGTACATTAATTAATCATTAAGCTTACTGGTCAGATAACGTTGGAATCTTCCGTTGCCTTCTGGAAAAATATCAAAATGTGTGTGTTATCTGTGTGTGTCTTATCTTTTCCATTCATAAAGAGAGATGGCTGAAACCGAAAGAAGCTTGGGCTCGAAAAAAAATACCGACTGGTGAAAACCAGATCCGGGAAAAGCGCGAATTCTAAATTTTGGTCGAAAACAAAACTTTCTATATTTACATACTTCGTGTGATACGATGTATTTTTTGCGAAAGTAAAAATAGAAGCTATAATAATATAAGTTAATATGAAAAAACACATTTTTAAAAACAAGCTTTTATTAAAATGCTCTGTCCCGAGCCAACCCCGAGTGCAGCAGCCATATCATAGTAAAACTTAGAACGGGCTATCATAATTGAATGCTTATACAAAATTTCGTAACTGTGCTGTTGACCGTTGAGAAGTCCCTTCGTCAGGAGCCAACCCTGAGCTCATCAGCCATGTCATGATGAAATTTATAACGGGCTATCATAATTGAATGCGTATACAAAATTTCGTGTATGTGCTGTTAGCCGTTGAGGAGTCCCCTCATCGGGAGCTAATCCTGGATGCAGATTCAGGTTATGCTTACCATAAAAATGCATTGTCGTCAGAACTGAACCAACATATAAAACTTCAACTTCATAGGATAAAAGGAAGTGGTTCTAATTCTGCTTAAAATATTTGACCTAAACAAACATACTGACAAACATTGCAAGGTAAATAAAAGCTTGTAAAAAGTGGAAATTTAATACCTTCTGCGCAATACAAAACAGAATAATTTTTTTTTAATAAATTCCAAAACAAAAAAATCGGCTGTGTCACCCCAAGACTTTCCCGGCAAGACTTAGCCAGGGACTTATTTCATCTGAATATTCATTTTGTGAATAAAGTCGATGAACAGTTAGCGAAAATTCATATTAATATGCGACAAAACAAAACTTGAATTGTAAAACTTGAACATTTGACTTTACAACGCGTCATCTCATTCGATAAAAAAAATCGATAAAAAAATCTTAACGATAAAAAAAATTACAAGTAATGGCTGTCATGTAACCAACACGTAACATGGTAAATTATATCGAAGACACTGCTTTCGCCTTATATATGTAAGAGCAAGGGGTCGTCGCACCTTACTCTATGACACTCGGAATGACATAACGATTCTGACAGTATCACATACTTTCTAAATCGGTTCAAAGAAACGGAAAATATACATATATCAACCCTGAACACATTACACTCTTTTTTTAACACGCTTTTATTAGGTCGACCTGTATGTAACTAACTATGTAATGGAATCTAAGGTAACTAATTTAACCATCTTTCAAGGATCGTAGCGTCATGAAAATTGGCAGCTGTATGTAGTTCTGATGACAATATAATAAAATGGTACTGTCGAACTGATCTGATGATGGAGTCGGAAGATATGAACTGGAACTTCATGATGGAACATCGTATCATAGCTGTGTTTGGACTTGTTAGAAAAGTCTTGGAATGAACTTTGACCACGATTAGGTTTCAAGGTCTGATGATGAAGCCGGAAGATAGGCACTGGCATTCCATGATGGAATATCGTATCATAGCCGTGTGTATGTGAATATTGTATCATGTCCCAAAAGCGTGTTTTTAGTGTTTTTTTTAAACTATTAATTTATTAGTCAAAAAATTGGTTGGACTGCCAAAACTCCCAGGCTGCGAGCTGGCAGACCAATTAATATTTAAAGAGCATAACTTTACCTACTGCGAGAACTTTGTTTCATCCTATAACTCGATGAGGTAAATTGATCCCTAAAAATGGTTGGACTGCAGAACCCTCAACACGGGGTTCGGCCGACATGGTTTTCTAGACTATTAATCGACTCCAAAGCGATTAATCGAATCGAACGAAAAGTATTCATTCGGTAACCACATGAGGTAAACTGATGGATCGAAGTGAACCATTTATCTGTTTGCTGCTGATAACCCCCCGGAAGACCATTTTTTTCTCACCTATTTGAGATCTACTTTTCGTGGAAAGCGGTATTATTCTGCAACTCGATGAGGTAAGTAATCACGCAGTCGCCGCCCACTGATTTTTAAGCTATTGCATAGCTTTTATCGCGGGCCTTAGGCCAGCGCGGCGGCCGAATGAATAAATTTCTTAACGAAAATTAATGATTTTAAACTGATAATTACGTCTAAACGAGTACTGCTTACGATTCGAAAAAAATATATGTTAAACAAGAACATTTTTCTAATATTCTTAGCTTTGAATATTTTAGATTTTGTTTATATTACATAGTGTAATTAATTTGTGAAATTAGGTCTAACCGAACACAAAAACGATTACCACGCAAATGAAACCTACACCATTTTAAAGATAATTTAATTATCTATCTTTTTATCTACGATTTTTTTCGAATAATCCGTTTTTTTGCTTTATCGAATAAAAAATTCGTGCGCGGCGCTCTATCGGAAGAAGTTTAAATTATTCCGAATCATTTGCTACCGCAGCCGCAAATGATTCGGAATAATTTCAACGTTTTCCGATAGAGCGCAGTTATCTGATATCAGAAAAAATAAAATAAATAAATAATTATAATTGCGTTGTTAAAAATGCTATGCAATAGCTTTACCGCGGCAGTCCCCGAGTGCCACACGTATTTTTTTTTTGTTTTTTGTTGGGCAGTCGTGTAATAAAAGCGTTATCGTGTCACATGTTTTCAAGCCTGATGTCGGAATTTGTACTGTTGTGCAAAATATAGTTATAGTATAGTTAGAGATTATGCAATACTGGAAATCCTGTGGCTCTGCGAAATGTGCCGCAGTGTAGCGTGTCGGTGTTAAGTTGATCAGACGTACTCGTACGAGTGGAACAAGCAAACTCATGCTTCGGCCGTGCTGCGTGTGGCTAATTCAATTACATACTGCAAAGCTTCGTCCCGATTTGCACACGCATAAATTTACGGCGCAAGCGTGAACCCCGCTCCGCTATTTTTGCTCTTTTTACCTGGAAAAACAATGACGGTGGGCGACGTAATGTGCATACCACACGTAATGGTAAATAAGAAGAAAGAGTGTTAATAATGCTAGATCAAGATTTAAAAATGTATGTGCCGAAGTCTTCTTCTTCTTTTAAAGCCAAAATTGATTCCTGGCTAAAATATGACGCCCGGCAAAATATCCACAAATTAATATACCGAGACAATTATCCCTGACCTTTCTTAATATTATTTTATTTTCTTTGACTTTTTTATTTTTATTTATTACTGTTACTTATTCATAAATTTTGGTGACTATTGTTTGATATCATTTGACATTTTATTTTATTTTTATTTTATTTTATTTTTGTGTTTTATTTCCTATTGTGATCATTAGTTAGTGATTATTAGTTATAATTTGTAATGGTGACGGGAATAGATATATTTCTTTTCCTTTTTATTTTTTTTATTCATTGCCGAATATATGTGATATAAAAACTAGAGAGCTAGCTGCCCTGGAACAAGTCCTGGCACTTAGTTGGGCAGCAGCAGTACTTAAATGCTAATGCTCATATCGGCCGTGTTTAATTTTAATTTTAATTTTAATTATATATATTTTTTTTATTGATATGATTATTAGTGATACTTGTGCACTTGTAAATGAATTGTTAAATTAAATAAATAAATAAATAAATAAATAAATAGTAAAAACACATTTTTTAAAACAAGCTTTTATTAAAATGCTCTGTCCCAAGCTAATTATGGATGCAGCAGCCATATCATAGTATAACTTAGAACGGGCTATCATAATTGAATGCGTATACAAAATTTCGTGACTGTGCTGTTGGCCGTTGAGAAACCCCCTCATCGGGAGCCAACCCTTGGCTCAGCAGCCATGTCATTAAGAAACTTATAAGTGCGATAATAATTGAATGCGTATAAAAAAGTTCGTGACTGTGCTGTTGACCGTCGAGGAGTCCCCTCGTCGGAAGCCAACCCTGGGATCTGCAGCCATGTCATGATGAATCTTATAACGGGCTATTATAATTGAAGGCATATACAACATTTTGTGTCTGTGCTGTTAACCGTTGAAAAGTCCCATCCTTGGGTGCCAATCCTGGGTGCAGAATCAGGTCATGCTTACCATAAAATGCATTGTCATCGGAACTGCACGAACATGTAATATTTCAGGATAGGATTAGGATAAGAGGAAGTGATTATAATTCTGCTTACAATATTTGGCCTAAACAAACATACTGGCAAACATTGCAAGGCAAATATAAGCTTGTAAAAATATTAATTGAGTCTGACTGGTCAATCATGGCAGTGGGTTTAAAATCGAAGCATGGCGAAAATTACACAAACTGACATGTGTCAACAGACGAACAAGGTCAGTTCATGAGAAAATCTTCTTCTTTGATTGCCTATTTTACACTGTTAATATCAGTTGGGAGCTAACGGGCCCATGATGAGTTGGCCACGATGACCCATGTGTTCAGGGTCGGTCACACTCACGGGTCAACACCCATCCGACGGCCTCCACGCACGGGGTGCGACCCTGGGTAGGACTCTGGGTCAACCAGTTTCCCCTGGGAATCAAACCTCTGGCGCTCCTGGACGGTCTGCGCACCGTGCGGCGCAAGCCAATCGATTGTGCTCTCCGACTAACAGTCGGGGGAGTCTGGGAACTGTATTGTTGCCTATAGAGCGGGGGTGGTTGCGTACCTTGCGGCGACTGCTCTTGAAATGACCATTGGCCATCCGATCCCGGTTCAGAGCCGGGCAAAGGACGCCTTGGTCCGCGATAGATTCGGTGTACACCGTTTCACCGCTTCGTAAGGGATAGGACCGCGCAAGCGACCTCGAACTCGGAACCAATCGAGAGACCGGAGAAATCTGGTCACAATTGGAAGTAAGGGGGCGAGTTTCTCAAGCCGCTGGGAAGTAATTCCTGGCTTTCTCGCGGTAAGGAGTTGGTCTCTTACGGGTTGTGGCGTAGCTAGACTTCGGATTTGTTACGTCCAAGGTCTTCTACGCTCACTGCAGGTCGATAGAACGACTAATCGTTAAAACGTCATGTGGTGACGGGCTCGCCCATTGTAGTTGACAACTCAATATGTTAATATAAGTAAAGTAGGAATATGAGCATTTTAAGATAGTACGCAACGAAGGTATTTTATTACAAACTAACTGAATGTCACCCAATGATGCTCGAGGTTCGAACCCCTCTCTCCTCCCCTTAGCCACCCTCTTACCCCCGCTCTCCACCCCACTCGTTTTGTCCCCCCCCCCCCCTACTGTGTAACTTTGTAGAGTATTCTGGAACATTCCGAAGCATTCTCAGTCTTATCATAAGAAAACAATGTGTTCAAATTTTCACAACCCACTCCCAACCGGGAGTGGGTTTTCGGACCAAAATTAAAAAAAAAACTAAGCTATATAATGGTTTATGATAATGTGTAGTTTATGTTAAAAAGTATATTTCAAGTAAAAAACATTTAAAAAAATGAATTCTGAGATGGCGAGGAGAATCAAAATTTGTCAAAATTATAGAAGTATTTAACAAAAATAATTAATTTAGATCAATAAAGATTCTTGCTGTGAATTATTTGCGGTTTATGTATTTATCTATGTATACGGACTGTACTCAATCAGACCTTTCATTTTTTTTTTTTCTCTTTATTTGAAAAAACAACAGATTTACATCAGTCTTACGTACTAGAGACAATATTACATTAAGTTATTTGATATAAATCTAAAAACGTTTTCTACTTATTTATACTTTACCTATTTGTTATACTCTTCTAATACCTTAAATATTTTATTTTAATTTCAATTTGGTGTTTTTTTTAGTCCGTTATTTTTGCAGAGGCGAGTTGCTTGAATTGTGATTTACTAAGAAGCATACCATCAAAGCAATTTACAATTTTCACATATGAGTGCATTATACGGGGCACCGGCGAGAATAGAGCGTTATTGGTTGAACAATGCGGCGGGCGGAAGATTTTATACTAAACACGATATATTTATTTTATTGTATTGACATTTGGACATTTGGACATTTAGACAATTACATACTTGATATTTGGACAGTTAAGGTACTCTATGACACTCGAGATGACTTAGCGATTCTAACAACACTACACACTTCCAAATCGGTTTAAGGGTTTAAAAGTTATGGTGGGAATAAATAAACGGAAAACATACACATATCAATTCTGAACACATTACACTCATTTTTGTTGAGCATTCGTGTAAAAACTAATGGCTTTATCTAAGGCTTAAATTTTTAATAAATGTGCCTGATAGTGTCAGTATTTTTTTTTTTGATCTAGGCTGTTTTGCCAGGCTGGATCAGTGGTTAACGGGTCAACTGCATCATAAACCGAAATGAAAGGGTACCGAAAACGTATAGGTAGAGGTGTACGAAATCCATAAATCTTATATGCTTATAAAAGCTTCCTTGAGCGCTCGTGGAGAGTGTGCGATGATATCAATATATTACAACTCTAGGACCCAACTTGATAATTCAATAAGCAAACCACGATTCTCGGATTTTGAATAAGTACTCAATGGATACCTATAACACCCGCTCCGTACGGCCATCGCACATCGCTTTTTCGCCGTTCGTTAGTCCCGGCGCGGCGCGGCGGCCCTCGTAAGCAAAATGAATGGTTTCGGTAATGAAACTTGCACACATTATTCCCGGGGAGTAGAAAAAACGTAAAAATGGCGTCGTTAATCTAATTAAAAAACGCATTCGTTTCTGTTGCGCCTGACGCGCGACCGAAATAGCGGCGCGTCACGGCCGCACTGTGACAACGACAGCGGAGGAGCCGCGCGCGACTTGTTACCCGGGATGATTGATCGAAAAAAGGTAATATACTGGAAAGTGATCGAAGACTCTATAGCTACACTTCTTTTTCATCTGGTGCCATGTCTGCTGTCGAACGTTGACCATCTTTTCTTATTTATTTATTTACCTATCATGTTTATTTACTACATCATATCATATTTATTTACAAGAGGTACTATGTAAGTTTGAATTGTACGTACCGGGAGCAAATGAGGCCAATGTAGTTGGGCGTTTATGACCCATGTGTTAGGGTCGGCACAACTCACGGGTCAGCACCCATTCGGTAGCATCCCTGTAGAAATACGAGCCCGGAAAGAACTTTAAGCCTGCGGCCCGATTTGCCCTGGGAATCATTCTTTGGGCACCTCTATATGGTTTGCCTAACGTGTGGCTTCAGCCAATTGTCTGTGCATTCCGACAGATAACCGGGGGAGTCTGAAAACGGCTTTGTTTCCTATAGACGGAGGGTGGTTGTTAACCTTATGACAGCCGCTCTTGAAACAACCAATCGGCTACCCGATCCCGAGTGGACAGCCGGGCAAAGAACGCCGTGGTCCGCGATAGATTCAATAGATGCCTAGTCACCGTTAATATAAGTTAGAGGACTACGCAAGCGACCTCGAACCTGTAACCGGTCGGGAGGCCGGAGATATCTGGCCACCACTGGTAGTCAGGGGCGAGACCGGCCGCTGGGTGCTTTTCAGTGTCTCGTGTAAGGCGTTGGACTCTGACCGGCAGTGGCGGAGCTAGTTGGTGGATTGTTTCGTCCTAAAGTCGTCTAGGCTCACATCATGGGAGACAGAACGAGCACTCTCGGTAAAACTTCCTGTGGTGACGGGTTCGCTCCTTGTAGTCGACAATTCTACTGTACCATCGTACAAATATTGCTTAGATATAATTATTTTGTATATCTCTTTGGCAGCCAAAAAGTAGCATCCCGCTATCTCATTTTTATTATAAATAGGTACTTTTTTACTTAGTTTTCATTTTGTCTTTTTTTAAGTTAGTTCTAGCTTACTTATATAAGTCAGTTATTATGGGCTCACTCTGGATTTAATATTCAAGGGCAAATTGAATTAGTCTGAAAGGCTGTTGAATAATATTTCAAATAAATAAAAAAATTAATCATATTGGATATTACTATTTTAATGGCCTTATATATAAAGCTATCACCATAGTTTACAAATCCAAGATGTTTTTCTTCAGGGTTAAAAAAGATCTTATCTTCGGTAGTACGTCTTATACCTCTTATTGACTTTTATTTTATTTTATTTTATTCAGGAAACAGACAGTACAAAAAACATATTTACTTAATCAAAATATAACAAACATAAACCATTTATATTTTTCCACCAATTAAACGGTCATATAGTGCGTTATTCTATATTAAAGAAAAGTTTAAAATATACAAGCATTTTTTAAAGTGAAAAGTGAAATTATAAGGGTTTTTTAAATAAACAGAAAATATCCTGAAAAGTAATTGCTAAGTTACTAAACAGTCCAAAGTATTAATAGAGTAAATATAAAGTAAATAGAACAAACAGTAAATAGATTCATAAACATATATATTGATATGGTAATAAATTAATTTATTATTAAATAGATAGTAATAAGAAAATAAAATATATAAGTCTGTAATGACTTGACTTATTAGATGCATAATGTTAAATCTTTCAGGATGAGCGAAGTATTTAAGTTTGGGGATATTTAGTGACAACGATATTTTTATGTTTTTGCTCAAACGCCTCTAATTATTCCCGACTCTATCAATTCAACTTATACACAGTACCCTAAGTTACTTCCATGCAATTCACATATATAATTCAACAAAAACAAGTCATATTGTGTAAAAACCCCAAGATTTCTGATAATTCTGACGATAGGATTCGAGTAATCCAATTTCTAAAATTGCTCTAATATCCTTTTCTGAGGTATAAAAAAACATCTTTAACGTAAGTACCAGAGCCCCGCGTTAATATGCCACACTTAAATGTACTCGATTAGACTCTACTACGCCATAGTAAGATATTAGAGTTGATTGTCTGTCCGTATAATATGTCCTTATGTTATCGATGGCATAATAGGCTGATGAAAACTTAAATGACGGCGATGAGCTTGCCAAGGTAGTTCGTTTGTCGAAAATCGAAGATGTATTCACAGTTTCAAGAACGGAAAACGGTTATCACAGATTAATACACATCTGCACTTTCGCCAGAAATGAAAATCGAACTACTCAGAGAAAAACCGAATCTCCACATAACCTCCACCACGATAATGCGAGTTCTTAAAATGCTCAGAAAACTAAGGAGTTTTTGGAGAGGAAAACATCAAGTTGATTGGCCATCCTGCACATAATTCAAACTTGAGTCCTAACTTGTTATCTATCCCTGGTCACAGCGGTGACTTTTTCTCAGACCCCTTCTCCGTAGAAGGAGGGTATTTCAAAAAAGCAGAAAAATATTTTTCAGGTATTTTTCGTTTGTTGGTTTTATTATTCCCGATCATTTCAGTGTGCACGTGCTAACGGATACAGTAGTAGAGTTGTCAACTACAACAGGCGAACCCGTCACCTCAGGAAGTTTTAACGAAATAATAATTCTATCTCCCGTGAAGTGAGCGCAGAAGACATAGGACAAACCAGTCCACCGTCAAGCTCCGTCACCTGCCCGTCAGAGGCACCGGGAAAGGTAACCAGCGGGCAGCCTTGCCCCCTGCCTACCAGTTGTGGCAGGATATCTCCTTCTGGAATTAACCTTCAGGATACCTCCATCCTCCCCACTGGTTACGGGTCCGAAGTCGCTTACGCGACCTCTACATGTTGTATTACAGCGGTAATTCAGTTCAAATTTATCGCGGACCTGGGCGTTCTTTGCCCGTAGTGCCACGCGGGATCGAGTGGCCCAAGGTCATTTTAAGAGTGACATGACAACAGGTGAACATCCACCCCCGCTGCTTAGGAAACAGTGTATTTCCATAGTCTCCAGACTCCTTCAGCAATTAGTCAGAATGCACAACCGATTGGCATCGCCGACCGGTGCGCAAACCGTTCAGTGGCGCCGGGATGCAATCCCGCCGGGAGAAACCTGTCCACCAGCTCTGAGGCCTGAGACACAAGAGTCTTACCCGGGGTACCCTTCCACTCGAGAAGGCTTCTGAATAGGAGCTGAATCGTGAGTTGAGCCGATCCGAGAATAAAATGCATCTTGTTGCCCAACCTGCACGAAACCGTTCACCACCTCCTAACGGAGACAGCATTTCTTTTTAGAAATAACAGCTAAATCAGCCATGGGCTCTATGTAGAACATTGTGGAAGCTTTTAAAAAGGCTATTTTAGCAGCCTTGACCTTGGTTTGGAATTACTGACTCAACAGTTAGTTCGGGCAAATACTAAAATATATTCTTAATTGAGGCTACTTCAAAAAAAGAGAAAATCATTTCTCAGTTATTTTTCATTTGTCGTTTTTCCTATTCCTATTCATTACAGTGCTCCCCACAAATACAACATTTTATTTTTTCAAAAATAATAGATAAAACAGCCAATGTCTCTATGTACAATATTGATTTTTAAAAATGTTCTGCTTGCCTTATCGGTGTTGAACGGTAGCATACTATCCTAAACATTCCATAGACCACGAAAATATGCGGTGTATTCCAGCGGTAGCATGAATGTATTCACCGTACCGTATTGCATCATAACACGAGCGGCTCGCATAATTTCAGGACGTCCTCGTAATTTCAGCAAGCGGCTGAAACATTCAGGATTATTGCGCTCCGCCCGGGGAACTTTCATACTCAGAGTGGATACTTTAAGGGATTCAAGTTGGCTGTATTTTGCCCGCAAAATACGCCTTTAGGACGGCCGCTTGGCTCACTTCCGCGATACGCCGACAAGTAAAGGCTGAAAGCAGAAAGTGGTCTACGATAATATAATATGCAACGCTGGAAGAGTTATAAAAGATGTCGTGTCAGAAATGGGTACACAGCTAGGTTTGCCCAATTAGGCCATGCCGTCTACTGCCGTTTACATATGTCGGGCTCCGCGCGGTAGGATTCCGTTTCTTACAAGTAAAAAAAATCGGCTGTGTCACCCAAAGACATTCCCGGCAAGTAGCCAAGGACTGATTTGATCTGAATATTGATTTTGAATATTGAATAAAATTTGTATTGACTATTTCTATTGAGACATTTATATTTGTAATCTTATAATTGTGGTATTTCTGATTTGACTATTTTATAACTGACTATTCGTTTTTATATTTTAACTATTTGTATTTTTCATCTATACCTACTGAGGTACTTTAGCACCTCAAATAGTTTTTTAAAGGACCATAAATTTTAATTGTAAATTGATTTTTTTTTTTCCTTTTAAAAAAATAGTTTGTTTGTTTGTTTGTTTGTTTATACCCTTTATTGTGAAATGTCACAATGGGCGGGTTTATTGTCATATGACAATCTCTTACAACCAACCCTACTATGACGTGTTATATGTATGTGTGCGAGTAACATGTGTATAAGTGTGTGTCTTGTTATTGCATTCCATCGACAGAATTGAAAATGCAATTCCGTTAATTTGATCCCAACGGAAAATGGTGACCCAGCCGGGAATCGAACCCGAGACCTTACAATGTAAGATCACATAATTACATAATAGTCAATCTGTATAAAAAATAATTATACCACATAAGGTATAACATATTATCTTGTATAAAGAATTTGACTATGCCAAGAGTAGGGATACCTACCAACTGGTTAATTTTATAAAATTAAAAATTAAATTTTAAAAATATATAAATGAAATCGATGAGCGACGGATGATCTCGGCCGGCGGATGATCCTGTTTGTGTTCTATTACACAACTCCCTCTGGCGGCGCGGTTGTTTTCTCGACTAGACTCGGGCGGTTCGGCGATAATATTAGATTAATATATATATATCGTCGGTTTGTATCATAAACTCACTAAGTGCACTTTTTTCAAAAATCACTTTGTTGCTACCTATGTAGTTTTTAATTCTCTATCTAGTCATAAAATCCTGATAATTATTTTAGGCAGTGCCAGTTTTCTATTATACGATGAGAAAATACGCATATGGATTTTATGACTAGATAGAGAATTAAAAACTACATAGGAAGCAACAAAAAGTGATTTTTGAAAAAATGCGCTTAGTGAGTTTATGATTCAAACCGACGATATATACAGTACCGGGTGAATTAATTGGAACAAAGAGTATTTTTCTTCGAAAAGTGCTTTATTGGACATATGTAAACATACAAAAACAGTACTGGCAGTTATAGATTGTTAGTTTTAACATAGAATGTGTCCTCCTTTTGCGTTGATAACACCTTTCACTCTTGTAGGCATAGAATTTACCAGGTTTGGACAGCTTTCTTTCAGTTCATCATCTTGAAACCAGACTTGAATTACTGCACTGATCATCTTGGTTTTCTTTGTACAATCCATCTTGGAGAGCCGTTTTTTGCAAATGGCCCAGAGAAACTGTTTAACTTTTTTCGAAGAATGGCATGGGGCAAAATCCTGTTAAAAACTCTCTCGTTAGAAGGATAGACCTTGTGGAGCTCCCGTATTATATGGTTTGATAAGATGTCAATATATTGGTCCGAATATGAATTCTAACCAATATATTGAAAAGAGCTCCACAAGGTCTATCCTTCCGACGAGAGAGTTTTTAACAGGATTTTTCCCCATGCCATTCTTCGAAAAAAGTGAAGCAGTTTTTCACATAGAACTAAATTAATGTACTCGCCCGATCTCAACCCGATTGAAAACCTCTGGTCCATTTGCAAAAAACGGCTCTGAAATATGGATTGTACAACAAAAACCAAGATAATCAGTGCAGTAATTCAAGTCTGGTTTCCCCACGATGAAGTGAAAGGAAGCTGTCTAAACCTTGTAAATTCTATTCCTAGAAGAGTAAAACGGGTTATCAACGCAAAAGGAAGACTCAATCTATATTGAAACTAACAATCTATAACTACTAATACTGTTTTTATATGTTTATATCCAATGAAATACTTTTTGGAGAAAAATACTGTTTGTTTCAAATTATTCGCACGGTACTGTGTATATGGCAGAATATAAATATTATTAGTGTATCTTGTATATATTTCACGGTGTGATATCGGCCCAACAAGGCAACTGTATATACAATTTTAAGTCTCTAAGTCCAAAACTTCCAGATTAAAATGTGATTAGTGCGCCCCCTAGTGGACCGCTTTCAACAACAATCTTTTAAAGTTTCACAATGACCAAATGTTGCCTGCGTGCCAAATTTCAGCGCATTCGGATTTAGCGTTTGGGCGCTATCGCGAAGGAATATACACACACACATAGAAAGACGGGCACACAGACACACGGACATACTTTAGTCTAGCTGTACGGTGGGTGTCAAAGAGTGTCCAGTGTTAATTACAGCAACTTTTCGACTTTTTGCTGGGAAATATATTGTGGTTGTGCATTTTCACGCAGAGGCATTAACGAAGAGTCGCTCTTTGATTAATCGTGATAGCATGCTCGCTGCTTAATTGTGAGCTTCTCCTTTCATTATTTGCTGTTCTTATAGTACATATTTGCGTTAAGTGTTGTGCCGGATCGCAAGACATTATAATGGATATCAATGGCAGTAGCGGTTCCTTCATACAAGCCAAAAAGCCCGGCCTGCCTTATCTCTTAAAAATCTTCCTAAAAATATCGCTAAACTAATAAATGAATTTGCGAGCGCCTATTGCTATCTAGCGGGCACAGATCGCTCCACGTGACAAAACAGCTTATGACAGCCCAACAATTCGCTGCAATTTTAATGACTTGAGTTCTATCGCTCGCACACATCAGTTTGAAACGTGTGTTTCAAAATCAGTGGTCCTGTCATTTTAACCTGTGGCAAATTAAGCAAAACAATATATCGTCGGTTTGGATCATAAACTCACTAACCCACAGTAATCAAATTGTTCAGGAGACCACAACAAAGATTTTATCGAAGTTAAACGGAAATTACAGAATTCCATGGACAATAATGAAGTTGTATTTTTTTTTTAAATATTTATCTATTTGTTCATTATGTTTGCATTTAAATTTTATATTTTTTTTATGGTTATTGAGAAAAAAATATAATTCAAGTTAGTGAATTTATATATGTATTTTGTTTGTGAAATTATTGAGCTACTCGAATATTTATAAACTCATTAAGTAACTTAATATTAATTTGTTTTTAAATATGAATAAAAAATGTACATACAATTACATTTTTAACTTCATTAAGTTCTATAATGATATATTATTTTGACAAAATGAACAAACACGAGAATTCTTGTCATGTCATTAAATTATTATGAGTGTTGATCATTTATTTTTTTGTTGGAAATATACGTCATCTGAGATAAGTGCTATGAATTTAGTTTCGAATTGTTTTGACTAAAATGCTGATAATTATTTTAGGCAGTGCCAGTTTTCTATGATACGATAAGAAAAGACGCATATGGAGTTTATAACTAGATAGAGAATTAAAAACTACATAGGAAGCAACAAAACAGTGTTTTTTTAAAAAAGTGCACTTAGTGAGTTTATGATCCAAACCGACGATATGTATCTATACGACTTTTGTATTTACAATTAGGCAAGGCTTACGTTACCTTAAAGTAGAATGCGAGCGTGTTCCGTATTTAGTTCAGTTTGGTTTTTAGAAGGACAGAGCAGATTTTTTATTGTATAATTTCAATTTATTTGTGGTTTTTATTGCCTGATAAACTTGATTTTACTCGCTCGACTAAATAAAACGGCATTTCTTAAAGCCACCGCAGGTATGCGACTGCTGATAAGTAGGTATATGTTAAATTCTGTCTAGCAGTAGCATGGCATGCTTCAGTGTGCTTTATTAAATCTACGACACAAGCAGTAAATTTCAAACTGAAGAGTGAAGAGTAAAGAGTTACCACTTTTTTTTAACTATAAAAACCGAAAAAACACAAAAAGGTATGTCGGGCTTGCCCCATTCCCGTACCCTGGGCAAGCAACTGATCAATGGTACCTCATATTCGAAAATATCACGAATTGTCAATTTTTCCACGTTTGCAGATGCGAAAATATCCGAAATACAATAAACGAAAGAAAGACAAACTATAACTAATTTTAAAACATGAATAAAATTTATTATAATTTAAAATCAACACTTCTTCTCTCTTCCTCTCTCATCTTAACTTACTCAAAAATGCATTTAAAAACACAGAATTACCCGAGTCAACACAAGCAATTACCCCAACGCCCTGTTTATCAAGTGTTTTTTTATTTCTCGGAGTGGAATGAGGATCTGGAATTTGGACAGCCAACAACGCAGCAGGGAAGGTGTTGACTCGACGCCGTATCTGCTGGTCAGGCGGCCTTAAGTGGTCTCAGATAGCAGTACTCAAATACCCTGTTCAAATACAACTGCATCTTTTGGGGGGATATACTTGTCTAAACAGAGATTAAACTGAACGCCTGAGGGGAATTAGAATGTAATTAGGAGGAATGCTCCCGCGCGTTAGAAAGACTTATCCAAATATCATCATTATCATTATTCGTACATTCGTACATAAAATTGATAAATATCGTATTATTTGTATCTATGGAGAATATATTATCTATTGAGAATGGTATATCGAATATCAGTATTGAATACTTAGTTATTTGTGGTTATATTCGTATAATCAGAGTTTATAAAACGCTATACTTATTCTATGCAATGCAATTCTTTGTTTTAATTGAAGTAAACAGTATGTACTCATGTATTTAGAATGTTTGATGAGTCTACAAACCGTTCCTATAATAATTCTATGTAAATATCATATGATATGCCAAATTAATTAACCATATGTGAATAGCTACTTAGGCAAGATAGAAAATTTCGTTGTCTATAATTAAATACAGAAAGAGTGAAATGATTTTCAAAAAAAAAATGAATATGATATTTATAACAGAATGGATAATCGTACGTTTTTTTACTGGAATGAAATAATTTAAAATATTCCAATTTTTTAAAATATTCCAATATTATTAAAATATTCCAAAATTATTTACAGAAAATTACGATTTAACAAATTATAATCTCAGTCAATAATGACAGCAGAATTAAAAAAAAGGGCAAACAATAAAATAGCCAGTAATTATATATTTAGTAATTATAACAAATAGCGTAAATAACCGATACTGTACATATTATTTTACCTAATTAAGTACTAATATTTGGTAATAGGGATAAAATATCTAATAAAATAATAATTTATACGACTCTTTTTGCCAGCATCTCGAAGTCATTCACTCGATTAAAAGTCGAGATGTGTGGCGAGATTTCCCTTTAAGCATTTCTTAAATTCTACCTCCTCCAATTATTATATGATAGGGTTTAAATGATATATGTTGAGGATTTGCCATTAGACATAGGGGACATATTAATGCAGACGAAACCGATGGACATATAAGGACTAGGTAGTAATAGTAGTAGTAGTAAACGGCGTTTGTAGTACTGTGCTTGTTTCCAGCACTTGATGTCACCTGGATCTTTAAGATCTTTTGTAACTACCCACTTTGCGGTTGGGTCAGTGATCAGCTAGTAGCCCAGTACTGCTTACCAGTCCATGCAGATCACTGACCTTTAAGTTGGGTAGTTCGCTGTGTTCGAGAAAGGCTCGTCCCATTAACCCCTCAAATGTGAGGCGTCCCTTAAGGGATGCCTTGGCAAAATGCATACAAAATGTATATAAATTTATATAAATGTAAATATAAATGTAAATGTGCGCCGCTTTATAGTAATCCGCTCTATAGTAATGCTATAGCTCTATAGTAAACCCCGCTCTATGTAAATGTAAATGTAAATGTAAATATAAATTTATATACATTTTGCCGTAGGCAACCCGAGCTAATCGCCATTCATTTGAGGGGTTAAACTGTAACTTTTTGCTGCGAGGCCTGGGCAGCGACTAACGATGTGTTTATACAATAAGGACTAGATAAAGAGAAGACCTTAAATATAACATATAAAAAACTAGGGCGGTACACATGGCTACATATAATTATTTCCATAAAAGGAGTTTTTTGCGCTTAATTAAAAAACAGGGATTTGCAAGATACCTCAATGCTCTATAAATAATAAAATTATGAGTCTCAGCAAGAACACCTTAATGGTAATTCGATTAGGTTTTTCTGTCGCTAATATCTTCCATGCAAAATTAACTGAATATGTCACATTAAAATTTAAAAATATGTTATCCTAGAAACGTCGTGAAAATCTCAAAAAGAGCGATTATTACACAACGGATTTGTTAAAATGCGTGCAAATATTTCGACTATCCGTTTACCTCCACCGGAGTCTCCACTATCAGACATAAAGTTCGATATTTCGGACTAAAAAATCAAGTAGGATGCGTCGCTGACATATCTTCACTTGCACCGCTTATGGCTTTCAAGAAAATACGCGCCACATACATTACTACTTGACTCAGTAATTGACTTACGTCTCTGTGAGTTTATTTCGCTTATATACTTCTGACACAACATAAAACACGGTCTCCCACGTCAATCTCTGTACTTATCTAATTTTATTAATTCTTGACACTTGCCGGTTTGGTTTCAAGCAGTGAATTACCGGTATGTATTTGCCAGAGAGGTTATAGGTACACACTTTCATGGTACCATTGAATATATAAGATTATAATAGATTGCTCAATGCCTTACTCAGTTTTGACAGCTAGGATTTTACTACGAAACGCTGTGGGTTGTTACCACTCATACTTCCAAAAATTGACTAATCTTCTCTTATGCTCAGTAGCCCAAAATAATTAGATGTAAATTTCAATTTGCTATAAAGGTTCCAAATCATAACAATTAGGCGCTTAATGTTGAAATAGTCGAATAGATGCCATTATGATATCTCCCTATTATATATGTGATGTAATCAGCTTATATAATAATGCGATAGATGTCACTAATAATTTAATGGTAATATTGTTATCACTGCTAAATAATGGATTTTCATAATCAATTAGTCCTTCATAAAAAAAACCTTTCTTTATCAATGTTATTACAGATGGCCAAATAAATTGTTTCGCCGAACAATGCTATCAGAGTCACCTACACTCAGAAAAAAACATGGTCAATTTGACAACAAAAAGTTGTTAAATATGAGCCATCAAGGTAAAATAGTGGGAGCTGCAACGCCAAAATTGTCGAAAAACATTGCTTATATGACAGAGCATAGCATTGTTAATTTCACAAAGGCGCGCTTTCACAACTTTACTTTGATGGCTCATATTTCACAATTTTACTTTGTGAAAAGGCATCTGTGAAATTCGCAATGTTAACACATTGCGAATTTCACAACTTCCGGTTTACAATTTTACTCTGTTGATTCGCAATCAATTCCGCCTTTCAATCTTGTGGGTTTAGCAATGCGCACTTTGCTTTATTAGCAACTTTCAAGTTGTGTTTCTAACAGAGTTGTGGTTCAACCTTGTGGGTTTAGCAATGCGCACGTTGCTTTATTAGCAACTTTCAAGTTGTGTTTCTAACAGAGTTGTGGTTCAACCTTGTGGGTTTAGCAATGTTAACATTGCTGTTCCTGCAGTGTAAGACTGCGGGAAAAGAGCAATGTTTGCATTGCTCTTTCCACGGTGTTCTATTACAAGAATATATAATATGATAATATTCCTGTAATAGAACACTGCGGAAAGAGCAATGTAAACTTTGCTCTTTTCACGCAGTGTTACACTGCGGGAGCAGCAATGGTAACATTGCATACTCCACAAGGTTGAATCACACATCTCTTAGAAACACAACTTGAAAGTTGCTAATAAAGCAACGTACGCATTGCTTCAGATCTTCAGCATATTTTATTTGCACTGCTGTATCCTGTACAACCGCTCTGTAAATATTAATTGCAGGGAAAAAGAAATCCATTATTGCTATTCCTGCAATATTTACACTGCGGTTGACCAGGAATAGCATTGCAAATAAAACCTGAAGAAGATCTGAACCCTATGTTGCATTACTTGTCCGTGTTTGTGTATTCAATAACCTAAAACATAAACAACAGTTACACATAATAAAACATTTATTTACTTACAACTGACATACATGTTATAACAAAAGGAGTGTTTAATTTTAATTTTACTCGAATAATTTTATTTGGAGACAGAGTTTAGGTCGGAAATAGAAAACTTTCTTACAAAATAGTCTTCCAGAAATTAAAAGACGTTTCTGTAATATTTTATATAGAAACGTATGATTTCCGTATTAATCTCTGTCTCCTCTTAACCAAGATTAACAAACATAAGAAGCCATAAATTTACAGATTACAATTTTATCCATACATGTATAAACTCTTTTATGATTTTTCTAACTCACCGCCGCCCTGGCAGATGATGAACCAGCCACAGCAGGTGACAAAAACTTCTCTGTAGCATCAATCTGAGTATTACGCGAAGAGACAGTGTGTTCAGGACTCTCCTGTAACAAAAAAGATATCCAGCCTTATTGAAGGTTCAATATCATATTATGCTATGACAGGAAATATACTGCAGTTAAAACCATATTGCAATTAATTCAGTTTATTTTACCAAGAGACATTCAATTAAATTCGATACAAGCAAAATGTGTTATTTTTGAATTACTGTGGAAATTTTAATTTATTTATTTAAAATGGTGCACTATGAAATCTACACAAACCTCACATGGAGGCATGAATAATGTTCCGCTTACATTGTGAAACTCACAATCGTCAACTATGTGAATTCCACAGATTAACACGTTGTCAATTTATCAAAGTACCGGAACATTGCTATCGCCGCAACGTATAAAATCAATGTTAAGTTTACATTGTTAAACTCACAAGCTGTAAAATTGTTAACCCCGCAGTTTAGAGCATTGAGGTAATCACAATGTCGAAAAAAATTGTTAGCGCCACAATTTTATATTGTTGATTCCGCAATTTTTGCATTCGACAAAGAAAACGTTGCTGACCCCGTAAAGGGTAATTTGTCATTGCCACAATATTCTATGGTTAATTTCGCAATTTTTCGCTCGCAATGTAAAAATGCAGCGTTGTCTAGTAAATTTTTTTCTGAGTGTACATGTCGTCAGCGCAGAAGGGTTGCCAAAACGTACTGTGGCATTGAGCATTCTAATTGAGCTTTGGGAGCTAAGGGGCCCTTGCTGAGTTGGCCTCGAATACCCATTTTGTTCAGGGTTGGTCACACTCACGGGTCACACTCACTGGCCTTATGGTTAGTTTCCCCTAGGAATCAACCTCTGGCGCTCCTGGACGGTCTGCGCTCCGTGCGGCAGGAGCCAATCGATTGGGCACTCTGACTAACATTTAATATTTACGCGGTGACAGGCGAGGGACAAACCCCGCCCACCACCCGGGCAGTTCTAACGACGTGGGTCGTTTTATCTGCCCAGGATGTCATGCAACGACAACCTCACGCGTGCCGGAAGAGTAGCGAGTGAGGGGTGAGAGAACAGAGACCTTGAGAAGGATTCTCCGGGCTTCAGCCCCCGCCGGCACCCCGTAAACCGTTTATTTGTACTTCAAAATGTTTACAATGATTACTTAATTACTAAACTAAACTATGCGACTAAGCGGTAACATATTTCATTATGTATAAAGTTCTCATTTTATAATATATTATTTTCATTACAATGATGAGGCGGTGGAAGTCATGCTCCATGCGGGGTGTCGAATAAACGGGCAGCAAACGGCAGGGAGCGCCGCCGGAGACCTCGACGACCGGGATCCTGTGAAAGCCCACGCACCCACCCAGGGGCGATTAGGGACGATACAGTAAGGGCTTACTTATATAAAAAAAAATAATAATTATAGATTTAAATAATTATTAATTATTTATAATTAAATATAAAAATATATTATTATTATTATTATTATTATTATTAATATTTCACACACATTTATAATACTAGATTAATAAGATTAAAATCTACCTTGCTGGAGTAATGCCCGTACTAAGGTAGACCTTTATGTATTCTTTTTTTCCTTTTTTTTTTTTTTTTAGTTGGTAAATATGACATAATGTAGCATTGCTTTACGTGGTATATTTACACAAATTTTACATATACCTACTTATAATTTAGTAACATACTATACATAATAATATTAAATAATCATATATATACATACACATATAAACATATACATCTACTTATATACATACACATATATACATATATACATTTATACATATTATCTATACATATACATAAAAGTAGTAATTTTATGTAGGTTGGTATTCTTATACAGCACTATAATTAACTAATTTCTCCGTTTCGTTCCTTCCTAGCTCAATCAACCATTCCGTCATAATTTTTCTTCCTCGTATGGTATCTAACTTCACTTTTAATTCCGAATGTATTCTATTGTGTAGTCGGACAGCTAGAAAAGAAAAATGTCGTTGGGCGAATTTAGTTTTCATAAGGGGAACATCATGTTGCATGGCTGTAACTGCGCGTGTTCTGATAGTATGAGATTTAATCATATGCCGCTCTGTGTGGGTGTAATAAAATATTGTCGATACTTTCACATATAATTGGCGTATGTCTAGGACTCGGAACTCTTTAAATAGGTGGTCGCTGGAGAACATAAAAGGCTTTTTATTTATTACCCTAATTATTGACTTTTGAGCCTTAATTAAGGGATCTAGAGCTGAAAGTGACGCGCCACCCCATCCAAGGATCCCATATGATAGTATACTATTGACTAAAGCGTAATAGATGGTTTTGATTAATGAATTTATATAATGAATTTAATAAAAAATTTAAGGTATATATATATATAACTAATTATAAATTTAATATAAATTGATTATTTAATGAGATGAGATTATTTTATGAGATAGCCAGGAGTGTTACCCAACGGGCGTTGGGTAACACTCCTGGCTATCTCACGGTTAAGGCGTTGGCCTCTTACGGGTTTGTGGTGGAGCTTGACAGTGGACTGTTTTGTCCAAGTCTTCAGCGCTCACTCCTGCAGGGAGATAGAACGACTAATCGTTAAAACTTCCTGAGGTGACGGGCTCTCTCGTTGTAAATGACAACTCTAGTGGAGCATTCTAATACCCTAAAAAACAAGGACTTTTAAAAAAAAAGTTCTTTAAATCGACCCTCAAAATGGTATACTAGCAAGCCTGCCATAACTTTGCATATGCATTCGTGAACTTTCAAGGGTCAAGTTGGGGCTTCTCTTTCCCAGAACTAGTTCCTATCTATACCATAACCTGGTGCAAACCACTTAAGAGGGAAAGATGGAATGTTCACGGCCATAAATACACCTACAAGGCATACTAAAGAGATGTTTTCATACGCAATGCGTCACCCGAATGAATTTATTAGCGCGGATTATAAACGGCCGTTCAGACTTCAGACTGCACTAGTCTTCGTAACGCCCGGTAAGTTTATTTCACATCCTTAGATGTGATTTATTGTTAGAATAATAGAGACGGCGGAGAATTTCTTGGTACTTCGTAAATTTTGGTTAAATTTAGTTAGAAACACGTTCAGTATTTTGTATCTAATAATTTAACTAACTTTTAAGTACAACCAATATAGCATCGACCTCTTGCATATATTTTTATCAGAGCCATAGGCGCATTTACAATTTGCAATATCAGATAGCACTGCGACCATTGCTGATCTATTGTATTCGCCACCTACCATAGTTCTGCGCTAAGCCTCGTGTCATTCAAGAACTGCAACAGGTTTTTGGCGCCAGATTGTTTTACCTCCTCAGGTTGGAGGTAATGACCACCCAAATGGATGTATCATTTACGCATCAGCAGGCCACACTCGCACATGAGGTGCAGGGGAGTTCCTCTGCCCCTTGGCAGAACCTGCACATTTTTGTGTCTCGGAGCTTGAGGTTGTGCATGTGTTTGTTAAGGCCACAATGCCCCATCAGCGCCCCGTAGTAAGCCTTAATTAGCGCTTTGGATTGATTCAACCCTGGCGTGTTGTTCCAGTGGTTGACGGATTGTTCTAAACATATTTGTTTGAGCATTAGGTTTGCAAGGCTTTTTGGTACGCCACAGCAAGGTTCAGGCCGTATAACATTCCCTTTGCTCCCGTCTTAGCAAGTTCGTCGGCTTTTTCATTTCCCTCGATTCCTGCATGGCCGGGAACCCATCTTAGAATTACCCTGTTCTTTTCGCCCAAAAAAAAAATAATATCATGTAAGTAGTTATATGAATGTCCAAATGAACATAAATATATCGTGTTTAGTGTCAATTAAAAGGTCTGATTAAGTACATTCCAAACATTTACATGTATATATATGGATAAATTCATAAACTCATCTGGAACAGGCACCTAGATCAAACAATTCGAAAAGCTAAAAGTGCTTTGGGTATAAGCAGAAGACTTTTAGGAGAAGACGTTTAATAGAGAATGGCGGGAATAAGCACATCGATTTCATGTCTGAAATCAAATTCCAGGAGTTATCGACTAATTTGTTTACTTTTTTTTTGACATTGATGGTCATTTTTCAAATTTGATTGAAATTCATTGGATATCTTGGGCGCTATATGGTAACCCTTCGAGTAGGAGCATAATTTCATGGCAGACCGCGGCAATTTATTGAAATTCCTTGCAATATCGCAGCGCTCGACAAAAAGTACTATAACTATGGAACTACTATAGAACTCATAAAAAGAATAACTGTGCAAGAATCACATTAAAATTTTGTATATAGAATATTTTTAATGATTGGGTCTAAAGCAGTACCTGTACCTAATATGAGGATCAGACTTCTAAGATGCTACGTATTCTCAATATTATTGTATGAAACGTAACTTTCGACACTTGCATTTACGCCGTTAAGAAAGTGTGAAGCCTGCGAAATGTGGGTCTATGGGGGGATACTACTATAATATGGGTTGACATAGTAAGAAATGAAGAATTCTCAAAGCGTTTGAGCAATGATATAGAAATATAAAAGACAATAAAGATCCGGAAACACAAATACTTCGCTCATATTTTGCGTCATCCCTAAACGTACAAAAATGACAGAAAGAAGAGGTCAGGAACGAAGAAGAACATCTTGGCTCCGTAATATATGGGAATGACTTCGGGATTCTGCCACATCCTTATATCGACAGTCGGCCAATGTTGTAATAGCCAATTAGAGAGCGTAAAATCGATAGCGGACATGGTGAGTGCAAATTCTCAACCATGAAATGTGATTTCCTAAGCCAGGGCTGTCCAACTGCAAGTGCCCCAAGGGCCGCTTTAAAAAAAATGCGGTTTGGAGGGCCGCATTACAAAATATTTCATATGCACTCTTATTAGTGCATTTTAATAGGTATGGTATACAAAGAGAAAACGCTTTTGTATATGTATTTTAATCTATTTAAGAAATATTAAATTACAAAAAAAATACTAGTAAATTTAAGGACGTTGGCTTTCACTAACTAATGTATCAATATTAACATTAGTATTTGTTGTTGATAAACGAATCAACCAAGTAATTGACATCAAAGAGGGAACATCTATATTTTGACTTTATAAATTTCACTTTGGAAAAGCTGCTTTTTCAAAGATACGTGCTTCCCAGCATTGAGCCCGGTGTAATCCCTAAGTTTCGCAAGTTTGGGTATCGTTCTTCTGGCAGCAACTTGAAAAAGCCAACCAAGTTTCAGTTCTTCCTTGGTAAATAGGATCTGATTGCAAATCAAACAATTCCATTTGAAAGTCTGATCTGCTTACATTCTCAGCTGAAATTGAAAGAGGCTGAGTAAATACTGATATCTCTTTTTCGATTCTTTAAAGTCGCTAAATCAACTTTCCAATTCTTATGCAATTGTGTCTATGTATTTTATGTGAGGTAAATTTGAAACTTCCTCAAAATCCTTAATTTTTCAAAGTGAGGTCGCGGGTCGCATGCGGCCCGGTGGCCTCATGTTGGGCAGCCCTGTCTTAAGCGATCTCGGATAAAGCGAAACAGCTAGATGAAGAGACATTTACCAAATTAGAGACCTATACCAATTCCTCACCTTTCCATCTCTATACGTATTTGAATGCATTACATTGATGATAAAAAAACAGAGCTAATAGAGCTAAAAAGAAAATTCTTGAGTTTCTTTATCGCATGAAAGCGACCAAAGAGTTTACGTCTCATCTCCTCGATGTGTGGCTGCCACGAAGGATTTTGGTTGAGGTATACACCAAGATTTTAAACCTGGGAGCTGATTGGGACCCCATCCGCACCTATGCCAATCCTTGGTAAAGTGTTCATGTCGATCCTCAAGGTGAAATAGCTGCTTCCAATTATGATAGCTTGAGTCTTGGATGGATTTAGGAGCAACCCGTGGGATTTCAGCCATGGGATTTTAAAGAATTGATATTTTAAAGATGTTCATATTTTTTTATTTATTTTTATTACATTACATTATTCATTTTATTAATGTACTTGCGTAATGTAATTGACAACATCTTGAGTTAATTTCTACCTTCTGTTTTTTATTCATCTAACTAAATGGTGAGACTCGATTTAATTCTACAATAATACCTATGTACATACTTTAGATACATTCTTACGAGTAAGAATTCTTCTTTGCATTATTAATAGAATGAAGAATTTAATATATCAAACGTGTAATTGTAAATTTAATAAAACCATTTCAAGACAATAAACGATTTGATTTAATTGATTTGATTACATATAGCATCACATTGACAACGCTAGTCTTAACTTATGCAAAACCTGGTGGCTGATACTCAACCGAAAAAGCTTTACCGACTCGTTCGCCCGCATTCACTTACAGACGTCGAATAAAATATTTACAAAACAGAGTCACGGACTGTGTGAGAGGCATTTGTACTTCCACCCGTTAGGTCGTCAACGTCCAGGCACTGTCTTATCGATTGGCCTACTTGGCATAATCGGTTAAGCCCCCTCAGGGTTGAAGTAAAAATCAACCCTTCAAATGCGTAACGGGAAGCGAACGTAACCTACATGCACACAATCAGACAACTGATTATTATGGACACTGAAATGAATTGGTGTACCCTGAAATCCTATAACTTCTTAATTCAATTAATTTTAATATGATTCATCACCTCTATTTATTAAGTACTTACCTGAGTACATTACCGCTTGAAAAATATCGGCGGTCAAAATTTTAGTCCGTATGGCGTGCGTGTTCGTAACACATTGTGATTTCTCGCTTTGTCCGTGACAGGAAACTTAATATAGTCTTTCTTGCGAGTGCCTCGTAAGTCTGGGGTAGCCACCCATCAACAGAGCAGCTAAGAAAGACCAGGAAGAAGAGGCGTTTAAAGTACTCCTTTTCGAATTCCTGGCTTTACTTATACTTGGCTCTGTAGCTCTAGCCCTATCTATAACTATGTAGGTACAGTTCATCGCCCGACGTTCAGGATATCATCCAGACAAAAAATCATTATTTTTTCGTCAGAAATTTTTGAAGTATTTGAATATAGTAAACTAACATCTTCTCTCGAAAGTGATAGTAATTATTTTCTATTGCGCAACTGAAACAGAGAAATAGAAAACCTACTCCTGCAACAGAATTAAATTAAGGACACAGTATACCGATAGAACAGTAGACGCACTCTCGAGAGACAGGTTATTGCAGGAATAGGTTGCTAGGGAAGTGAGGGGTTAGTCTCGACGAACCTATTCTTGGTTAGCGTTACGCGCGTGAGAAGGCTGTCGAATTTCTCAAACGTTTGAACATCTGCGTTGGCGGAGCAGTAGACATGTGGCGGCCATATGCAAGCCCTTGGACTCGTGACGTAGCTCGCTTCGTTTCAATTTTGTTCTAAGAGACGCTACTATACGAAAATTATATAATATAGTTGGAAATATATGTGAGGTATCGATTTCATCATCAAGCCGCTACTGAGGTAGAAATCAAAATCGCTATAATGACCAGATACGAGATAGAAAAGCGGAAGATTCTGCAAATCGATTTAATAGATAAAGCGACATATTATAACTATTATTATTTATTCTGGACAGGCAGCGTTGCTGATACATCCAGATAAGATCTTATATAAACAATATTAACAAGTTTTTAAGTACAAATCGAGTCTTTTGTTAAATTAACAGACCTTGCGCTAGTTACTTAAAATGATTGCTTTTTCCACTTGTCCACCACTCTGTTTTGCAAAACGTTTTTGATCGGTTTAGATCGACATTTTACACGGTTGCGGTTTTTGCTGCGACCTCGAAGATTTGGGTTGAGGTATTTCGGTAAGGTTGGTTGATTCGTAAACCTAACAGGTTTTTTTATGTCTTAATCAGGTGTTTGTCTTTATTGTTTAAGAGTAGGTAGTCAATAAAAGTCATTCCAATCGATCTTTATAATTCCTATTCTTCAGGCCCACCGGGATTTTGGATGCCTTTCGCTGCACCTTTTCCAGGACATCTACAAATCTGCGTCTCTTTTTTTCTCATAGGGATTTCTGAGCTGAAAACCATATTACACTGCCTTGTAGACCCTAAAACCTTTATTGGATAATTTGGAAAGCCTTCCTTATCAGTTAGAGAGTAGAGTTTGCTTTTTTAGCGATTGCAACTATGTGTTTTTCCGATTTGAGAACATGACTATTTGTTATTCCAAGATCATTTTGTTGCATAACAATGGTAAAATGGAAAATCATCACATCTATTTTGAAAAACGACGGAAATATATATATATATATATATATATATATATATATATATATATATATATATATATATATATATATATATATATATATATATATATATATATATATATATATATATATATATATATATATATATATATATATATATATATATATATATATATATATATATATATATATATATATATATATATATATATATATATATATATATATATATATATATATATATATATATATATATATATATATATATATATATATATATATATATATATATATATATATATATATAAATATATATATATATATATATATATATATATATATATATAAATATATATATATATATATATATATATATATATATATATATATATATACACTTTAGGGTTTTTGGTTAGTAAAAGGGATAGAGTTGAGTACCTTAGCCGAACGTTTCGGAGCCCGTGGCTCCTTCCTCAGCGGCGAGAAGAATACTGGCATCCGCTGCTGTCACCAACGGCTACCCGCTTTTCTTCTGTGGTACTGGGAGAATGGTGATTTGGCGGGATGATAATGTGAATTTAAATTAAAATGGTTTAATTTTGAATTTAAAAAAATACATATTTTTAAAAATTTTATTAACAAAATATATTTAAAATAGTTGTAGCGCATGTGTGTTAAAAGTGTTTGAACTACATATGTGTGGGGAGGTGAGTGTGTGTGAGTATGTGTGTTGGATTGTGTGGGTGTGTGTATGCGATGAATATGTTAATTTCGTTTTGATGTGTGTTAATAATGGAACACTCAGTGTTGGACGTTTAGTCCGCACCCCTGGCAAGCTCCTAGTACCCATATATGTCCAAGTTCCCACGTTTTAAGTTTTATTTCCGGTGTATTTTCCGGGAATGCCCTAATAACTTTCACAGTGAAACACTCATCGAAGCTTTTGCCATGCGATCGCGCGTGGGTGGGGATTGGAAGATTTGATACGCCTCCTTTGGCTGAGCAACGATGATTATTCATGCGAAGATTGAGTCTATTGGTAGTTTCACCTACATAAAATGCATCACAAAATCTGCATTGTAGGTGGTAAATGCAGTTTTGCGAAGCGCAGTCCGCATGTGTGCTGATTTTGTAGACTTCAGTAGTGTTAGGGCTAGTGAACTCGGTGGCGGGAAAATGAATAGGACACGTTTTACATCGGCTCTTATTACAAGGGAAGGAGCCTGGCGGTGATGGGGTGCTGATGCTGGCGCTAGTGGCAGTGCGGGACAGAATATCACGGAGGTTGGGAGGTCTCCGGTACACGATGTTGGGTGGTGCCGATAAAAGGTTTTTAGTAAGCGGGCTGGAAGAAATAATGGGGAATAAATCTTTAAGAATGGGTCTCAATTTTTCCACCCCAGGGAAATACGTAGTACATAAGCGCAGGGATTCCATCGTTGAAGAACTTTTGGGGGCATTCTGCTGGAAGCGTCTGTGGCTCGGAATTATCTGTTTATTCAGTAATGCAGTGGGATAATCCCTTTTCAGCAGATTAACACACATCAAAACGAAATTAACATATTCATCGCATACACACACCCACACAATCCAACACACATACTCACACACACTCACCTCCCCACACATATGTAGTTCAAACACTTTTAACACACATGCGCTACAACTATTTTAAATATATTTTGTTAATAAAATTTTTAAAAATATGTATTTTTTTTAAATTCAAAATTAAACCATTTTAATTTAAATTCACATTATCATCCCGCCAAATCACCATTCTCCCAGTACCACAGAAGAAAAGCGGGTAGCCGTTGGTGACAGCAGCGGATGCCAGTATTCTTCTCGCCGCTGAGGAAGGAGCCACGGGCTCCGAAACGTTCGGCTAAGGTACTCAACTCTATCCCTTTTACTAACCAAAAACCCTAAAGTGTATAAAAATACAAAATTTTCAATAAAAAAGTATATATATATATATATATATATATATATATATATATATATATATATATATATATATATATATATATATATATATATATATATATATATATATATATATATATATATATTTTTATTTAATTGTAAGGTTAGTGAAGGTTGTACCTTTGCCGGACGTTTCGGAGCCCGTGGCTCCTTCTTCAGCGGCAAGAAGAATACTGCAGTGGAAGCTGTCACCTGCAACTACCCGCATTCCTCTGTGGTGCTGGGATATACCTCGATTCTCTCAATTCGGCTCTCAAAAGAAGAGATTATCCTGATGTTCTGCTTGCTAATCAAATTATTCCCGCGCATAGGCGTTTCCACTTGAAATCCAACAACACCTTGCCGAAAAAAGAA
Source organism: Micropterix aruncella (assembly GCA_944548615.1). Taxonomy (NCBI): domain Eukaryota; kingdom Metazoa; phylum Arthropoda; class Insecta; order Lepidoptera; family Micropterigidae; genus Micropterix; species Micropterix aruncella. Next base: position 28,455,015 of record OX155956.1, read on the forward strand.
ATGGTAAACTTGTGTACCACCTACTTTCCCGGAGTGGAAAAGTTAAGGCCAATTTTGAAGGACTTGTTTCCGATCCTTTCATCGAGCCCGTTGACGAAAAGTCTCTTTTCCGGCCCTCCCTCAGTGTCATATCGTCGACCACCTAACCTACGCAACATTTTGTCTAAGACAGGGACTCCATCTCCCGTGACGCAATCATCGCTACCACCAGGATCATTTCCCTGCAATCGCAGTCGCTGCAAAACATGCCCGATCCACCTCCAGGCAGAAGAGTTCACGAGCCCCAACACCTCCGAAAATTATTCGATCAAATCGCATGCAGATTGCAATTCGCAAAATTGCATTTACTATCTTCAATGTAAGTTTTGTGAGGCGTTTTACGTTGGGGAAACCACCAACGCCCTCAGATTGAGGATGAATAATCACAGATCCTCAGTGAGAAACGATCTGTCTAATCTTCCGATTCCACTCCACGCTCGGTCGCATGGAAAACTCTTTAACGATTGTTTTACGGTTAAGGTGGTAAAGGCCTTCCCAGAGAACACGCCTGAAATTAAGCTCAAAACATGGGAACTGGTACATATTTGGGTACTTGGAGCTTGCCATGGCAAAGGCCTGAATATTCAACATTAATGATACAGACACATTCCATCCTATAGTATACACCTTTTTAATATATACATATATATCTATTTGTTTTTATACTCTCACAAACACACCCTCACAAACATACACACTCACACAAATAAACACACCCTCACTCACCCTCACACACACACACACACACACACACACGCGCACACACACACACACACACACACACACACACACACACACAGTGTAGATACAAATTACACTATATATTAATTCTTCCACCTATATATTCTCATACACTCTACATATTCTCATACACTCTACATATCATTATTTATTTCCACATTACCAAATTCTAAATCCAATATCTTATTTTAAAATGTATTTTCCCGCCCACTACACCCCTATCCCAGCACCACAGAGGAATGCGGGTAGTTGCAGGTGACAGCTTCCACTGCAGTATTCTTCTTGCCGCTGAAGAAGGAGCCACGGGCTCCGAAACGTCCGGCAAAGGTACAACCTTCACTAACCTTACAATTAAATAAAAATGTTTTAAAAGTTTTCATTCAAAAATTATATATATATATATATATATATATATATATATATATATATATATATATATATATATATATATATATATATATATATATATATATATATATATATATATATATATATATATATATATATATATATATATATATATATATATATATATATATATATATTAATATATATATATATATATATATATATATATATATATATATATATATATATATATATATATATATATATATATATATATATATATATATATATATATATATATATATATATATATATATATATATATATAT